>JBBDHI010000013.1:18957970-18970347 GCA_037177115.1 Craterocephalus stercusmuscarum | reverse complement strand
ATTTTTGCCTTCCCAGTAACCTACTTACACTGAAAGTACTCCTGTTACTACAACAATACCTTTACCACTTAGTACTGGCATGTAAGGGAGAAAGACTTGCATTTTAACGGCTAATGTGCTACACCAAATAGGCTACACAATGTTTTTCACACTTTTATTTCTCACAAGATCCCCTAAAGTAGAAAAACAATGCTCTGCATCGTTGGCTGAATGAATGCTCTTCAAAGAATTAGCAAAATATTTGCAGAGACAATGTGCTGAATATGCTATGCACCAACAGTACCTACTGTATACCATCTACTTTGCATTGCATACTTTCTCATTTATAGATGTCACATACCTTTCAGGTAAAAAGGAAGCCAACTGTAGGTATTTTCTCATATCCAGAGCAGCTCTAAGCATCCTACCTTTATCCAAAGCCGCTCCAATGTTTACTCTTTATTTTCTCTCTCTGCATCAGTCAGACTTTCATTTAGATCTTTTTGTTGCACTCGATAAAACGCTTCTTTTCTTCTTTTTGTTTGGGGTATGTGATGGAGTTAGGGCAGTGCTCGATGCTGGCCTTTTTTTGGTCTCCACAGTCTCCATCATCAAATGTTCAAAAACTCCCAGAGAAACAGAAAGCTACCTGATTCATGGACACACGCCTTACGCCGGGAATGCAAAACTCTGCAGGATATCTGACAGTTCAGACTGAACTGCTCTCTATTGCAGTGGCTATACAGGCTTATAGAGTCAGTCACAATAATTAGGTCCAGGCTCATTTTACACATCACAGCATTGTTAGAAAGTGAAAAGCAGTCATTTTTAACATTTATGCTAACATTGGGCACCTTTGATATGAAATGTTTGTGTGTTATATTCTAAGGTTGTTCCTTGCAAAATGTAGTGCTGTGTAATGCCAACACCTCTTCACTTTGGTCTTGTTATCCCATTATCCTCAGCATTCGTTTCCGACTGTAATATTCTGAAAGTGAAGGTTTGAGTTCCACACCAAACGTCATTCTTTTTTCTTGCACTAGATGCTGTTTTACAGACTACAAATATAAATACAAAACAAATGAAAAAAAATAGGGTGAGTTATAAAATTCACTAATACAGTAAGTGATGATTGCCACAATAAATGTAAACTACCAGAGGGAATTTACAAGCAGGCAATACTCCAGCTCTCTGTAGAGTTTTCTGTCACACTGTACTCAACAATGTATCTTGTGAAATGTATTTATCTTTTACAAACCATTGAATATATTTGTGAATCAGTGATTTATAAAAAATACAAATATTCTTCTCATTTTAACCGAATGGTTGTTTTTTCTAATTGTTGCTGTTTTTAGTTGTCTTAGAGTGAAACTCTTCCATGGTTCATACAGAGAGAGAAACAACCAAGGATGTCACTGCAAAACCAGAGACCTGACAATGCAGCACCTATTGTTGCCATGAAATGATCAGAATAATAGCAGTTTAAGTATGCATGAATTTTGAAGAACAAAGGCAGAAAGAAACAATGAATTAGGACAATATGTAATTATTATTCATATGTTGGATAGAGAAAATGGAAGCATCCAGCCAAAACACAGAAAGTACTGGAAAGACAAAGGGGAAGAGAGAAAGGGTGCTATTAGTCTATGTTTCAGCACCTCTCTGCAAACACCTCCCGGGTGGAGATCTACACTTATCTAAGCTCTAATTTCTCAAGCTAAAACAACTCTTCCTGTCCACAATGAAGAATGGGGGGATTAAAAGCAAAAACAGACAGAGAAATGGATAGAACTAGGAATAAAACAAGGTTTGGCAAACAAAGTGTCAACTTGTATTTTGTATATATTGTCAAAATTATATCATTCTGAATATCAGCAAATTACATCTTCATGCCACCTGGTTAGCCTTTGTTGAAATCTTTGCCACCCTTCAGTTACATTAATAAAAACTGCTAATACAGGATACATTTGATTCTTGATAACTGGCTTTGACAAACCCTACACAAATGTGGACTGGACCAGTTCTGTTTGCACATAAAGCCCTGGGTTAGAATTTGTGATTGTAATTTTCTCTAAATTGTAAATGTTTATGCCCAGTATATGTTTAATTGTTCATACAAAGTGGTGACAAGTTAAATCTAAACGGCCTAAAGCAATGTTTGAACAGTGAAAAACAGTGGGTAGGCTGTGCAGTCTGAACAACATTTAACCGCAAAAGGGTCTTCTATTTCTTTTTGTTTAACTTTAGATTTTTTTTTCTATACTGTTTATACTTGAAGTTATAGTTCAATTATTGCTAATTTCAATGTAATTACTAAGTGGATGAAAAAAGAGAAACTACTAGGGTAACATTTAAATCTATTGTACCAATTTAGCTACTTGTGTACACATTTGTGTCCTACAAACATGCCATGAACATCTTGTGCGATGCAATTTGTCCAGCAGGCTGAGGACATGCTGCTGGTGAGACACCAAACGCACCCTGACAAACTGTCCCAAATCCAACCCCAAAAGGGTTGCAAAATGTTATTTTTGAATTTACTGTTAGACGTGTTTGAAGTAAATACCGCATCCTTCACCTTGGCACCGGGAGAGTGAAGAATGCTTGGCAAACTGTGTTGCTTGGTGTACTTTTGCTCTTTAGTTGTGCATAATAGCCTAGTCTCTGTCATATATTAAGCAATCTTATTAACCGAAACTCAAACATCATGCTTCATCGTTAGGCCATTACAACTCAGATGTAATCTTGGTTTATGAATTAAATTACCTGTGTCCTACATGACATTAATAGAGTGTGAGCGAGGGTTTTATGTCTGCAGCGAGGCTTACGATGATAGGAAATGAGTAATTCCTCTGGGATTGCAAATGAAACAGCCTGAATGTTAAAAGTTGTACTGACACATGACAGGAAGTTAATTAAAAGGAGAACAAAAAAAAAACAATCATAATTGTGAGGTGTATTTCATTTTTCCCAAAATCCTATTTCCCTTGTAATGCTAGGAAGACTATACACCAAACTAGATCTGGAAGTTGGTAGAAACATATAAAACACTGGGAATGGGCACCTCATTGGTCTCATATGCATAATATTTTTAGTGTGGGCAATTTTTTCGTTTTTTCACCCTACATTTCTTTGTAAAGACATTACATTTATCTCTCTTACAACAGGGGTTTAACTCCTGACTATGCTGACTGTCAGTAGGAAAACTATATCAAAAGATTTCTTCAGAAAAGAGTCTTCTCTAGTTGACATGACTAAGAGTTCACGAAGAGGGCAAACCAACATACCCAGACAACAACAACAACAACATATCAAGCTATCAGAAAGCTGCGGCAACGTTTTGCTGCCAAACATAGACGTGGTATAAACAGCCTTAAGCCATCAGTTGATGAGCCTTTTTACCTGGGTTAAACAAGTCCTGGAACACATTTGTTTTTCAGGTGCTGCTTTGTTTGGGAATCTGCAGATATCTGTCTTGGCAAGGGGGAGAGATGTTTATGCAACATATAAGAGAAAAGCAGCTGCGTTCGCTCCTATAACAGCATCAAAAATCTTTGATCTTTCTCCAAAAGCATTTACGATGATGTTCTAAACAATATTCAAGGCATCAAAAAGAAAAAAAACTTCATCAAGAACATCAAAGCAATCTGAAGACATATGTTTGCACAGGTTTATGCATCTAAAGTTTGTATGAAATTAGTTCTTAGGACATAACAGAAATCTTTTTTTTAATATATATAATTTGATACTATAAAAGTAATGATTTTTAATGTATATGCTACTGGAGAAATAATTCTCTTTGATTAGGATAGACACTCAACTTTTCAGTTTAAAAGCTCAATGTTTTAGACCAAGTTAAATCCTTTACTTAATACATCCCAAGTGGTGGCTGATCATGAGAGGGACCGCCTTGCCAAGAGAAGATGTTTCATTAATACATTTTTCTTTAAATAGATTATGTTGCTAAATTATTAATATATGGGTTCAACTTTCACGAAAAGGTTATTTGAGTATTAAGTATTTTATTCTTGTAACCTCATGTGTCTAAGTAATGCCCACAAACTTATCCCTCTTTCATGTTTTATGCATACAGAGATTTACTTATACAGGTCATGTAATCCTGAGAAACAACAGCAATCTTCTGAACACCTTCACAATGGAGAGGAGTTCCCTCTGCAACAAACTCCTGTCACCGAGGTTTTACATACAAAGAAAGGCTCAGGGACTCTTTTACATCATGTACTAGGCTGTACAATGGGACGAGAGGGATGCCATAAAGGTTATTTTGAAGTCCTTTTTATATTTTATCTATGTGCCTTCAAGCATACATTAACCTATGCTACCTTAAATTACAATAAATAAAATTCTCCCAGCTGAACTCGGAGGGTCAGCTGTGAAACATCCTGAAACTGAAAAACAGCATTAAGTCAAGCTGCATCAGTATAAAAAGCACTCATTGATTGTTACCATCAGTTAAAGCAGGCATGTGTGTGAAGATTACTGAGCCTGTTAATGTCAGGTTTGTCAATACTGGTAATAATGTTGTCTTCAAGAAAGATAATCTTTATAGGTTATATAACTGTAAATAAAGCACGAGCAGCACACATCAAAACACTACAGGATGGGGGAACTGAGAATCACTCAATAAGTGTAGCACTTGGGTTGATCAGGTATGGAGGAGGCATTATAAAAGCATCTCAAAAGGTTTTTGACTTTCTGAAACATTTACATGAAAGCTGAATAGAATTTTCCAGTTTCTAAGCTCAGAAAAGTTTGAGGATTGTAGTATGACCGTGTTGCAATGTTTCCTGATTAAGAGCATTTAGAGTTAATGTAATAGATTTTCATTGTGCAGTATTTGCCCATGCAGATTAACTGACTTTACATGTGCAACGAGGAAAAACATGCCTGTAAACTGGGCCATTACATGATACATTGTCAAGAAAGATATATATTGTCTTTTGGAGAGGTGATTTGTAAATCTTTGGTTTTCTTACTAAGTGTCCCGTTACAATAAATGGCGACACTTATATGTGGCCTTGTGGGGTGGTGGGTTGGGTTGGTGTTTGAGTGATGCATGTGCATATTACAGACAAGGGTATATAGAGAGGGAGACAGATTTTTCCACATAAGTGCCTTTGGAGGTGCAAAAGGGGATGTGAAGGCCCTTGGCATTGGCTGGCGCGTCTAACGGACTGGAAACAAGGCTTTATATTCAGCAATTTATGATCTCAGTGTAGGTGAAGGAGTGTAAGAGGGAGGAGAGGGAAGGGAGTACTGGCAGAAACCTTGGGAGGAGAAATGAAGGACATTGTCCAAGACTAACTCTCATCAGCAGATGTCAATGGGACGCCCAGCTAGCAGGAACAAATGGGATTGCCTCAATCTCAATTTGACATTTATATAGCCTTCCCTCTGTTTTGCATTCCCCTTTTTTTTTCTCTGACAGCCATTTGCTGTGTTCATAATAGAGAAAGCCTCCAAATCTGTCTCAATGACAGGTAACAAATACAAAATAGTGCAATCAAAATTATGTTAGGCTATCAATACCAATAACTTGCTGCATATTTGGACTTTCTCGTAATGAAATCTTAACACGTGCTTTTAGAAGTTGAAATGTATTTAATGAAATCGAAAACCATATAAATCAGGTTTTTTTGTGTGTTTGTCGTTTTTTGTTGCTGTGTGTGTGTATGTGGGATGCAGTGTCACTCACAACATTTAGTGATAGTAGACTATGGCAAAATGTATGTTGCTAATCCCTCCCCCGAAAAAAAAAAAAAAATAAATCTTTCTGTTTCCCCGGCTGTCTCTCAGGTTTGCTGTTGGCAGAGCGTCCCTATCTCTCTGGGATGATTATGTTGGCATTTGGCAGGTAGTTATGAAGCCAGGTGATTAATCCCCTGGGGAGGGGAAACAACATTAACCTGCCTCTCCATATTTGCCACCACATCACCTTAGAAAAAACACACCTGTGCACCAGCCCATAGTATGTTATCCGTTAAAGTGGGATCATAAGCACAGTGGCATTTTTGACATAATCCCTCCACTAATTAAAGACTGAGCTTTACTTCAAAATGGCCTTCCAGTGGCAATGAGACTTGTGAGTTAGACTGCACACACTTCCCCAAACTTGTGTTTTAATTCAATATCATTTTTTTTCAATGATACTTGACTTCTTATTCTAAATGTTTCACACAGAATCTATAAATGATCTCCTTTACAATTGTCAAGAACTGTATACTGTTTTATCCTCATTAAAATGTCACATACTATTGACTTATATGTTGTTTTTGCCTGAATGAATAAGGAAGACTATTGTTTGGGAACACGGTTCAGATCTCTTATTAGTAATTGGAGATCAGTGACCTGTAAAAGACTACTAGAGAGGCCTCACCTGAGCAGCTTGCAAAGGCAGCAAGAGAATACCCTTCACAGTGAGTATGCCTTCAAGCACAGCACAGCACTTCGGTGTTGGATAAGAGCATAAGTTGGCCCTGGGATTTTGGCTCAGACCAGCCCGTATACAATGATGCACACAACAAATCTTTGTGCTCGCTTGAATGTGTGTATCAGCCATGCAAATGCTTATAACCGCTTAACCCATGCAGCGAGTCAGCAGGAATCAATGTGAGTGAACACCGCATGAATATCAGAGCAGCATTCATCCTATGGCCAGTCCGTCCCTGGATTAGAGTACTGTAGCTTCTGTAGGGATATGATCACTGTCAGGAAAGCTTCACTGATAATGGAAAAATTTTCACCATGAGAAAATTGTTTAAACTGTTATTTTTTAAAATAAAAACTACCAATCACAGTTATGCGTTAACTACTTTTGTTTCACGTCAGTTTTTATTTGCATATCACCCCCGTCTGGAGTGCTAGGTTTTAAGAAGCTCATAACACTTGAGACAACAGAAAAAATAATAATTATAGTGAACATTTGTCTTCATACCGCATTCACACGTTAAACATAGCTTTAGTTCAGGTGGGACGTGTCCTCAAGTTCAGATTTGCTTTCTCACTGCTTTTATTTTCACTTGAAATCTTATCACCCAAGCACTTTGTATCTTCCTACCTGTCTTCCTGTACCACCCATCCTTCTGCCATGGAATCCATCTGTCTTCCTCTGTGTTTGGTGCAGATGCAGCAACATGACAAGGGCAAGGGAGCCAATCCATTCCCACCTTGTCATTTTCAGACATTTCGATCTGCCACAGCACTCTTCCGTCTCGATTAGAGGGTGTCCTGCTGGGGGAGACAAGCATGTAAGTGTTCATGTACATGTGAGTGTGTGTTTGTAGTAAGGAGCTGGAAACATGGTCTGAGGCTGCGTCTGTACTGTCAAATTTGTCAAAGCCAACGCTATTGTCATGTTGCGGATCTGAAGAACACCCACCAGAGTGATAATTAGTGTCCCATGGCCATGAAAATGGACTTTGAGAAAAAACTTTCACTTTGAGTTATTTACTGAATACAATCACATGATTGCTGTTATTTTTTATAATGTGATATAAGTATAATAAAATATATTTGAGACTATAGTTATATTCATCAAGTGGAAAATATTTTTGGGTCTATTTCGAAATGACAAAAATTGTGAGATTACAGCTCTCATCATAATCACAATGATGTCTTGTGACATAATCAGAATATTGGGATTCATTTATATTTGTATATGAGATCAAGAGAATCATCGTGGACCTGCTAAGTGGATTTTGAAGTGAAGGAGTTGTTCTGGAAAGAAAACGAAAGAAAACAAGAATTCTATGGTGACATGGAGATCAAGGGCAACCACAGAGTAGAGAAGAGATAAAATAGTCCCTGAGGATGTAAATAACTCTTTTCAGACAAGCCCTTGACTGAATATTCTGAAAGAACAAGAGAGAATCACCCAACATGCGATTCACTAGAAGTGTTACAACAAACAAATGAAAATATATATATAATCATTTAGTTAAGTAAAAACATATATGATTGAATCATTTTTCTCAGGATATACAAACTACTAGCTGCTTCTTCCCCAAGCAAGATGGCAGGCATATTTTGCAGACACACACTAGTGGCATATGCACAATTAGTCACATGTACACAAGTTACAATCAGCAGAAGGCATATGTTTCAATGCTTTGCACATACATCAGTGGTGTTTCAGCAAGGTTTAGTCCCACCACAGCCTGGTGGGTAAATGTTTGTTTGCAGACATGTGGCAGTTTCTGATGTTTGCTTGCTTCTATCATTTTAGTTCCCATTGGGGCAAACATGGAGCGAGAGCAGTATGGACCACCACCCATTCACTCACACCCACCCACACACACATACATAGAACTGACCCCATCTGTCTGTTTGTCCTGACAAAATATGTTTGTACATCTTTTTAGATAGACAGAGCTCAGCAGTCCATCCTGAATATATTTCACATCATAGCTGTTCTGTCCTACTGTTGTCCTTCATAAAATACTGACTGTGCATCAGTACTTGTTACAGGCTGTTGTTGAATGGTTGACAAGTTATCAAGGAATTCTAGACATTATTTGCTCAGTTAAAGAAAACACACCTTATAAAATGAACTCCGTTCAACTGAATTGAAATGGATCAAGATAAAGAAATTTTGAGGGAAGATCTTTTACAGGCTCGCAAATCTTTTTCGTATCAGGGGCTTGAATAAAACATCATCTTTAAAGCCCTCTGTGACTACTTAAATGGTCATGTTGCCAGCATAGTTTTGTTCAGGTTTTGCAGACTTCGTAAACTACCTGCACTTAATATCCCAGTGGTCCCCTGGGTATTTATGAGTTTATAGCTCCAAATTTACATCTTAGAACAATTACTGGCAGCCTAGTTATAATTTGAACACCAACACAAAGTGTCCCTGTAAGTTTTGGGCAATTTGTTCAACAACAATAGCTTCAATGAGCTTTTGCAATAACACTGCACATCTATCTGCTGAAGTTTTCCTTTGCTATGACAGAGCTGTACAGCACTTTCCAAAGTCTTTGCCAAAATCTCAGATGGACTTCAGTCTTTTTTTTTTGTTTTTATTTACTCATTTAATAAAGCTGAATCTTCACATAGCAAACATCAAATAATTTTTCTTTTGTTTCCTTTTGAGTGTCTTACTGTGTTGCCCACAACCATTACCTGCAGGCCTTTCGTAACAACACCAAAGTAAAAAGTGTTTTTTTCATGTAATTTAAACGGGCAATAACAGCAGAATGTCATCTTTTTGATCATTTGCTCTCAATATACACATCCAAAGATGCACCATACCTAAAAAGATTTATATTGAAAACAGTACTGCTTATGTAATCATGGAAATGTTGGCAGTTAGTAATTAAAGTCTATTTTCAAGTGTAAATTAAAACCTAAATGACCCAGGACACAATATCATACAATCCACAAGGGGGAAGTGTAATTTCCAGTTCACCGACTGTCTCATTTTAGCAGTCTAAGCCACCAACCCTGGTATTAATCTTACACATTGGCTTAATGACAATGGTTGTGACCTCATTATCCTTGCCCTCCTGACCATCTCTTTCACCTTAATCATTTATCTCCCCTTCCTCATTCTTTCTTTCTCCTGGGGTATGACCCATATATCAGGTTGATGCTAGTCTTCTTTTAAAAGTCGGATATTGCTCTGCCATTTTCATATGATATGATGAAGATTCCTCTGTGGCTGTTGAGAGTTGCAGTTAAAGTAATTTTGCAAAGAGAGTGTGTGAAAATGTGTGTGTATTCTTACTTTTGATCCGAGAAATAAGTGTTGCAAGCAACCTTCAACGATGCCAATGTAACATCTTCTGACATCATCTGACGAGAGGTTTTGAGGGAGGCTCCTTTACCATTCAAAGTGCTTTACATAAAACATTTAAAACATTACATGTGGTGTAAATAAGGCATCAAAAGGTAATAAAAGGCAACATCAAATAGAAAAATTCAAATAAGATGATAAAATCAGTTTGATATAATCTTTAAAAAACAAATTAAATGAATTAGAATCAGAATAAAAGCTACCCTGTAGATTTCATGCATATAGGTGAGACCGCAATATGTTTTAGCTGCTTTTAGATTTGATGAAGTTCTACAGGCAGTTTGTTCCGTTTGTTTACAGCATAACAGCTAAAAGCTGGACCAGCTGAACCGAGTCTTTGGATTTAAGAGCTCTGGCAGGTTTATCACAGATGTATTCCTGGCCTAAACTGTTCTGTGATTTATAAACAATCAGATGAGTTTTAAAATCTATTTGTTGACTCACTGGAAACCTGTGTAAAAACTTTAAAACTAGTGTGATGTGTTCAGATCTCCTAGTCGTGGTTAAAAGTGTTTAATGCTCTTTTTAGGCCATTACAGTAATCCAGTCTGCTGGAGGTGAATGCATGGATGAGCTTCTCCTGGTCTTTCTGCGAGACTAAACTTTTATTCTGCTGATGTTTCTAAGATGGTAAAAAGCTGTCGTAGTGAGGGCTCTGATGTGGCTGCTGAAACCAAGATGTGAGTCTATCGCCAACCCAAGGTTTGATTTTGGCCATTGTAGTTTGCTTGTCTGACTGACAGTTAGCAGCAAAAAGTTATGGACAGATTTTGATGACCATTTCTGAAAATGTCAGAAACAGAATAAAGGAACAAATTCTTCTGCTAAGGATTCTAAGGATTTTTTATGGGGAGACTTGGGTCACTTTGCCATTACAGCAGAAAATCCCTAGAATCATTGACAAAAAATATGATAAACATTACAATATGACATAATGTTTGTTGTTATAATCCAACAGTGTTTCACCTAGATCATGTTGATTGTCTGGATTTGGTACTGTGTATGGGGGTAGTGTTTTTTTTTTTATTATTCCTCCTCAGGTGACTGACCCTATGGCTTGATGGAAGTCAGCACTCTCAGTGTTTCTAGTTCTCTCTTTTTCCTTCACTCAGAGAGAAAACATTGTCTCTCTTTCAACCTTAGTTGGGAATGGGAAACTGTTAAGGAGTAGCTGTTATCCTCCCCCGTCTCTCGCTCTGTCACTCTCAGTGAAGAATATCAAAGCCCTGCTTCTGACATCCCCTCAATTACAGAAATATCCAGAGAGCCCTCCAGCAGCTTTTATTGTGAGAAAAAACTCCACTTGATGCAGTGACCAAGACACTCTGACATGCTGTTTCAAACTGAGTGTATATGAGATAAAACAACACAGAGATATTGCATTTGAATGCTTATCAGACCACTTCAGCACTTACTTTTATAAATGTTGCATGCAGACATTGAAATACTGACTGTTCTCTGCCCTCTTTTATGCATTCCATAAGCTGCCTTTTCTTTCACTTAGAGACATATTACTGGAGTTACTCACAACAGAGCGGATCACACACTTTCTCTTTTAGTCCTTATAGTTTCCCTTAGTAGACATTGAGTTTTGGAGAACAGTGTACAAAGAGATATGAATGCATGCATGAATGAATGAATGAATGAATCAATGAATCAATGAAGGTTGAGTTTGAACACAAAGTAAATCATCATACTTTTGTTTTCTTTTTTTTTATGGCCAGTATTAGATATTAACATGTACCACTAGGTTCATCATAAGACCCTCGAGCTGTGGCATCATCTGCAGTTTGACAAATGATTGTAATGATATTGCCAAGCAACAGTGGTATGCAAGGATTAACCCCTTTCTAGAAAGTTTTCAAACCCAAACTCCAGCTACTAACAGAGTAAATAAACAGTCGCCCTGTTGCAGAGAGGCAGACAGACATTCCAAGAATTATAAGAACATTTCAGTTCAAATATTCATTAAATACCTTGAGACTGGATAATTTAAAAATCATATCTTCCTCGACTTGACCAATGCTAATAATTAAAAAAAAAAAAAAAAAAACAAGCTTCAGTTTCACAGCTGAGAGACAGGGGAGGGATGGCCTTGGCAAACAAACACTTGCTCATAGTCAGTAATGTTTATTCAGTGTTTTTGTTTTAATTGCATTAAGAATAAGGAGATTTCAGGATGAGATCAAGTTTGCCCTAAGGTCTGGAAATATTAATCCTTCATGAGAGATGGAGAGAAAATAATCAAGGAAAAAATACAAGACTGTTGATCATCTGCGGGACTTTGGCTTACCTACTGCTTGTAGCTCGTTCCCTGAGAAGCTGATAAAGTGCAGTTCAAACACAGAAAACCTATTTTGCTTTGTGATCCTTATTGAATGTCTTTCTGTCAGGGATACATGGCTCACAGTTTACACAATACTTCATCACTGTCATCACAAGGTAAATATGATCAACTTTTGGCATCCTTATTGAACATGTTTTTGTTTTTCAGAAAAAGCGTTTGTACTATGAGAAGTGTGTCTCTCTTAGGATTGAAGCAAACTGCTACAATTACTGTAAAGTATGTGACTGTCTAAGCTAC
>JBBDHI010000013.1:18939103-18951118 GCA_037177115.1 Craterocephalus stercusmuscarum | reverse complement strand
GAGGCTTTGCTGTGCATTAATTTGCTTACCCATGGGCGAGGCTCTAATCCAACTTTCATCTGAAACCGCATAGCCTGGATCCTGGATGTTCTTAACAGAATCAGATAATTCACAGACCATCCTTTAGTTTTGACTAGTTGCCCCATCGGCTTTATTCACACACACCAAAATGTTCGGAGATGATGATCGGAGAACAAGCCATTCCCATGTACTAAATATCCAGAAATTGAGGCAGTGTGGATAATATTTCAGCTCCTGAGATGTGTATTTGAGTTTCTGAGCACATTTAGAAATAATTTTAATTCAGTTCAGTTCAGAAGCAGAGGAGAACAATTCAAAATATTACTATAATGGCTATATTTTTCTGTCTTCTCTTTAAATACTATAACCTATGCAACTTTTGGGTATGTGTTTGAGCCACATGCAATATTGCAACTATGTATTAAAAGTGAATCCCTTTAACCTGTAATGTGACAGATCTCATCAATCATCTGTACTGATCAAACAAAGATGGCATGCAAGGCTGCAGTGACATATGTTAGGGACTATGTACTGTACATATTTCTTTTATCTGGCCTGTCAGTCACAACAAAGACTTCCTCCAATTGTCTGGAGAACATCAAAGCAGCCCTCTGGTGAGTAGCACCAGCTGTGGTTACAGTGAGCTGACATTGCTTTACTGCCTGGTTTTATCACAGCCATCAAAATGTGAACGTAGATAAATCATGAAGAAACTGAACAGTGAGTGTGGCAGCCTTAGTAGCAGCTAGTTAAGGGTTTGGAATTTGTGGAAGAGTTGTTGTTGTTTTACAGAAACTGAAGGAGAGGTTTTTTTTCTTTTTTCAATAATTCACAAATTTCACCATTTCAGCTCACACTAGCTGATGGACCTGTTTTACCCAAGTTGTTTCTGTACACAAAGCAACACTAAACATGAAGCAGCCTTACATAACTTTGTCCACAAACAGTCTTTCTATACTTCCGCCAAGGAGGTGGGCCACAGGTTTACATCATTTGCAAGACAACTCAAAAAATTGAGGATGTATTTTTGTGGAATTTTGAGGAAATCTCAAAAAAAAGAAAAAGAACATGTATTTCTAGTTTCAGAGTGATCCAGATTACCACCTGGATCCAGGAATTTTTCAAAGGACTCTCCTCAGTGGGAAGATAGGGGTAACTGCCATCAGAGCTTCTAAATCAAAATTGAATCCCTATAATCACTGGGAAAAAAGAAAAAAATATCCGATGGATTTTTGGAGGTCTGTGCTCTCTGAGTGCTTCCAGTATTGACGTCTGTTTTGTCCTGACTTCAGTCATGAATATGACAACCACTAGAGGGGGGTGTCATGATGAAAAGAGAATATTGGTTGATGTGTTGAAGTCATTAAATTACACATGCATCGATTTTATTGGAAGGCCCTGTTTTAATTTCACACAAGGTTAACACTGCCTTTAAAAATAAGATAGTTTTTCATTTTTTATTTGTAAACCTCTGTGAAAAACCAAAAAGTGAATAAAAGTGTTTAAATATGGTAGTAAATTTATTATAGACAAATGTAACATTTGTTACCATGTTACCATGCAAGTCATGATAGAAAATGAATTAAGTAAATTAAAAAAAAAAGGGTTGAAGGTCCAAGATGGCACAAGTACTCCGAGAGAAACGTGTTATACTACATGCAGTGGTCTAAGCAGGGCTATTTTTATGTGACTTTTACACAGACAAATGCTTTGTCTTCCATCATCAAAGTGTGCTACGATAAAGAAATAACCCAATACTTTTTAGAGACAGACTTCTAGAGAAGCTATAATTATTAGCCACCAAAACTATCTGGTTGTGGTTAAAGCATATCATGGTATTGCCAACGACACAGCTTTTTAAATACCGTGTTTGATCCAAACAGTATAGTTACTGTATGTAACAGGTTTGGAGAAACACCAAAATATCCCAGCTGAGAAGCAATGTTTTGATTGTTTTCTTAGTTACCTTACCTTACCTTAGTCTTGCAGTTAGAGGAGTGGACGTTATAATAAAATATTATTTTACTTGTGCAAAAAGAAGCAGAATGCTTGATGGGACATGCTTAGCTTTTTCAGTCTGGCCCGTCATTCTTTTTCTCCCTAATGATAACGTAACAGGTGCCTGAGCCTTTATTACAGTGTGGTGATTGCTGACTAAACTGAGTAATTAACCTTTTACATGATTGGAATGTTGATGCAATTTAGAGTTCATGAAAAAAAAGGAAAAATGTTTGGCTAACAGTAAGTTTGTCTTTATCGGACTGGACACAGATTGGATACTCCATTGATTCTTTATCCCATCTTGGTTCTTTTCACTTGATATCTCTGCAACATGATAAATATCTTTGACACAGTGTCACAGCAACGACAGTTCACATTGCATCTTCAAGGTTTTCAACAATTCAAAGGTTTTTTGATTAATTTCCTTCCTCTTTTTTTGCCTTTCAGTATGACGACGGGATTCCATGAAGCACTGTTCTAACATCATCTTTTCACTGATGTTTTTTTTTTTATTTTTTGTCCTCGAACAGACGTTAGATGATATCCGACAGGAAGCATTTCAGAGGAAAATGCTTTGCCGGCTGTCTACATTGTTTAGTCAGGCTAAATCTCAGTTTCTATGGTATGCAATTACCCTTCACTCTTAAAAGTTCCTCCATGGATCTTTTCTTCGTGATTTCCATTATAGACAATGTCAACCTTATGCTTAAAATCCTCAGCTGATTTCTGGCTTATTATTGAGTTAATATAAGAATGTGATGTACAATCTAGATAATGCACTACCTCTTTATCATTTTTATTTATTTTTTCTAACTAACTGGATTTTATGTGCCACCCCCTGTGCCTGTGACAGCTCAACTACTCTATGCAGCCTAATAAGGCTACCATCATAAAATAATTAGTATAGATGAGTGGAGAGCTGCTTGTATGATGCTTTTGGAACATGCCAGTGTGCATCTACTGGAATAAGAAACACAGCCATGTATTTGACCAGACGATTAAGCTCTTATATAACAAACATGTAACAGGGACGGGATGGCTGATCACATTATTAATCAGCTGCTTCTGCTCCTTGAGAATAAACATGGAAAATATTTGCTTAAATGAAATCACAATATCCAACTGAAAAAAGAATCTTGAAGACCTTGAAGTTTATTTGTTGTGTTACTTATCTTAAAGGTTTCTTACTTGTTAGTAGCATAATTGATAGAATCCCTGTTTACAGCAGTTAAGTCTTCCCCAACCCTGCCATCCTCAAGACCCCCTATACTGCAGGTATAAGATGTTTCCCTACACACCGGATTCAAACTGAATGGATGAACTCGGCACAAGTCTGCGATTGAGCCATAATATTAAGGTCAAGTGTGCTGCATGTCTCCCGGACAGTTGGCCTTGAGGACCTGAGCTGGGGATCCCCGCTTTACATCATTACTTGCAGCCAACACTACCCAAGCAATATTCCCACAAACCAGTGATAATGGATTCCCAGCAAGTTAGGCTGTATTCATTGAAACTAACCAAACAAACACAAATAAAACAAAGAACATGTCTAGAAGGGCTTCAGAAGTTTTGTTACAGTAGTGTTGCACATAACCCTTTCCATTCAGGTATTTCAGTTCATTCCCTGTCATACGATACCCTGCTGCAGTGCATGGCCATGGTGTTTTCAGATTCCCTGCAGTCAAATAAAAATAACATTGGCAATCAATACTTTCTCATAACATCTTGAATTTCTGATACATTTTATTTGTCTACTGGTGCCTGTGTACAGCAACCATTACACAAATGTCAGACAGAAACCTTTTGTTTTGTTTTTACCGTAAAAGTGAAGAGAGTCAGAACTGTGAAGGTTTTGGCAAATAAATATGTGGGATGGTTTCAAATAATTAAACAAATGTGTTTAGTCTGAAAGGGAAAGTACCGTAAATTTTCTTGTAACCAAACAAAAGAAAGACACTTTCTTCTTGAACACTAAATCAGGGTTTGTAACATCCATAAAGTGATTATGAATCTGGGCCTTATGAAAGTGTGCTTAACGGCAACCTAAGCAAGCTTCAGTTTTACAAAACAGCTAATGCCAAACTTTTGTTGCTATGCATTACCTATCAAAGGAAAAATGTTCCTCTTAAATATTCTGTCAGAGTGATATATGAGTTTCAGTAATAAGAGCTTTGGAAGGTCAGTACATGATTTCCTTGTGAGAGCCATCTGTGAGAATCCTGTACAGATAGAACAATCTGTGATAGAAACATCTGTGTGATGCTACTACACTGACCTAAAATAGCTTTTCATCTTCTTTGAAGGATGGATGGATCAGTCATACTCGCAAGAGTGAAACAAAAGTGAGCAAGTTTTTAAGTTTGCTAGCTTACTGTCTCATTTTCTTGTAATTCTCATAGCTCCATGACCAATAGAAACTCATTTTCCTGCCTGTGAATCCCCACTTCTGCTAGAAGTCCCTGAAAAATGACATTTTATTGGGTTAATTAATCAGTGTTTGTTTACTGTAGTTTGATCTCCAGTTGTCTTCATTCCACAGATGATCAATCTTCCCATGGGATTAGTTCCAGTAAAATATTTTTATCAGTTTTTTTTTATTTTCTCTAATTTTCTTCCAAGTGATGTTGTGAAACTGGCACACATTCAGAACACAAGAAGATGTGGAAACACTTTTAGTTCCAGTGATACACGCTCCCAGCCAACAGCTGCAGCTGCAAGTAGAACCTGCAATCTTCCTGTCAATCACATTCAGTGAATGGAGGGAACACTCAGCCTGCACAGTGCTGTATTATTTCTTTTTTGTCTTCCTGGATATTTATTACAGGAAATGAGAATTTATGAGCCCATCTTCTAAGATTCCAAAAGTTGGAGCAATGCTCAACAAAAACATGTGGATAGATTTATAAGGAACATATATAATTTACCAATCAGGACTGGAAGTGAGAAACTTTTGAGGAGTCAAATCTCTCAAAATAACCAAATAATGTATTTTATGTTTCTCATTGGATGCAACCCTAAATGATGATGGATAGAAGTCTCTGTTCTAGTCTTTTGATAAATCTATTCTTGTTGAGGATACAACTTGCCCCTTCAAGAAGTGTGAATTGTCCAGCAGAGGGAGCTGAAATTCAAGAATAATAATAAATATCTCATGCTTTCTTACTCATTACTTTCTTACCAATAATAAATGAATCTTGTCTGGCTTTGCTCACTCTGAATATTGTTGCTAATAATAATTTGTTTTATAATCACCAAAGCAATGCTCTTGCATTTATTACTCTAAGTCCAAACTGAATTGCATTCTCTTCTCTTGCTTTGTGTTCAATATTGATTCATGTGTTCAGCAATGAAAGATGAACAGTGGGAGGGCTCGCCGTGGCACAGCTGACACACACACATCAGGACAGAGGAGAGGTGAAAATTAACTGAGACATGGGTGAATAAAACATGTCTCTGAGGATGTTTTCTTGTTTTATCCGTCTGTAGGCTCAGAGGGAGCCATGGGCTTTCCTGATGGTTAATCCTCTCTGTTTTTTTTGTTTTGTTTTGTTTTTTTCATGGGGGGTACACACACAGTCTCATGGGGAGACACACACTTTACACACACATACACATATGTTTAGGCATATTCAAAATTCAGTCCCATGTAAGTCACATGAGTCTTTTCACTCCAACCTTTTGTATGCCATACATGAGTTTCAACATTTATACTTTTCTGACAGCATCGCAATCCATGCAAGACTTTCACTTGTTGATCAAACGTGTGCAGTGTATGTGTGTGTGATCCAATGTTGACTAAAAATAGAAATAAAAGAAGTGGGAAAGCAAGCATCCATAAGTAACTTATTATTATTTACTGTTTTTTGCTACAGAATTTGACCTTGTCAAACAGCACACAAGCTATTAAAACCTATTGAGTGTATGCCTTTTAGGTCCAGTGCAATCTGTGGAGCACGTAATATGATCTGGACTCCATGCTCTACTCTACCTTGTCATCAAACTCAGCAAATACTGATTAGATTTCTCCCTAACCTCCCTAATTGTATTTGTTCTATTGGATAACTGCATGTAGTGAAAAGTTCTGTGGTCCAGCGCAGCAGCGATAAGTGCATTCAGCACAATTTCTGCTATCATAATCAAAACTGGAAGGTTGAGTCTAGTCTACTAGACAATATGAAGTGCACTGCTGACATTGAGATAAATTGTAATTGGGCTTATGTGTGTAATGAGACTCATGGTAGTTCAAAATATCCAACCTTTGTGCAGTGCATGTTAGTATTGATTTTCAATGCGTTTTCTGGTGGACATCCTTTGATTGAAAGACTATAAGAATTTGAAAGACTATAAGTTCTGCCTTAAGATGAGTTGAAATTCAACTCTTTTCGAGTTATGAAAAAAGATAAAAAAATGTGTTAACTCTTAATTTTTTAAATATGTCAGAACTTAGTGAGAAATGTTGCTTCCTATTTTTCTACTCTTGAAAATGAAAAGCATACATTTGTCACATGCTAATTCACTCAAATTGCAGAAAGCAGGATATTGTTCAAATCTTACTTCGTCAAGTCTATCTCTGTGTGCAGAGGAGCATGCAGCAGAATGTTGTGTTTATTCACTGTCACTGAAGAGTAAGTGAACTGGGACTGACATTTTAAAGTTGTACAGTTTAGTTTGGTGTTGAAATTAAACTTTGTCTAAAGTATAGTTATACTCAAGTTTCCAATGAACCATTTCAGGCAAATGTTCCCATAACTGCACTGCAGGAAATGTGATGGAGCACATACAATAATGTTTTAACAATGATCCTGCAACCAATTAAAAAAAATAACAATGACATCCATGCAGTAATTATCTAAAGCATAAAAATGCTTGAAAAAGGCTCCATGTTGTAATTGTGTACCTTCATGCTTGTTTACATGCTACTAACTATAGGGACAAACACCATTCGTTCAGAAACCTATTCTCCATCTGTCCCTTCAATGACTGCTTACTGCTCTGTATCTCTGATATCGCTTCAGAGTTCCACCTCATCAATCTGGCTTTGTATGGTACATAACACCTAAGGGAACACATATGCATTTCCAGTGGCCAACAAAAGATAAGGAACATGAAAATAAACAACCTAAAAGCTAAAAATCAAATAAAGAATTAATGAGAAAGAGATTTTAGAGAAGTCATGCAGCACTGTCTAAACAAAAGTTGACTGAAAAAAGTAAAAATTATATCCCGTTATTTGTATTTTTTTTTTCTATCAATAAAATGTTGACTGTTGCTCCAGTGAGAAACAGTGAACCAACAGCAGCCCACAGTCATAAGTGTCACGGGGTTATGGATTATAGTGGCTTCACCCAGTCCAGAACTTACCTTGGGGACTTCATAAAACTCCTGACTCCTGGCCAGATTCTCATTAGACCCACACATCCCTTTGCCCTGTATCGCACAGTGCTTGGCAAGTACTATAGTAAACCCATGAATGTGGCAAATGTTGAGTTTTGTGAAGCCAAAGTATATACTGTACATTGCAGCTTAGTCATGATGGTGTAAACACACACAGTTGAGCCCTGTGCTGCTCTTGACATGATTTAGAGCAGTGAAAACAGCCTTTGTGTGAACCACGAGATGCTTAGTCTTTCCGAATTTGGAAAAAAAAAAGTTTATTTATTGCCAGTCTTCGTTAGGACTCCACAGAGCACAGGAAATAAACTGCTTTCTGAGGAGAAAAACAGTCACACCAAAGAATAGGTGCCTCATGGTTGCTTTTACAGAGACAAACATAATTTCATCTGAAGTATAAGTTATCTGGGTTTTTTAAGTTGTTTTTTTTTTCATTCTTTCACCTGACCATCACAAAAAATCTAACCACAAGATACAGTTAAACTGACAGATCAATTTGAACTCACTTTACATTCAAAATTCAGCTCTTAGTCACTTAAAAAATGTTGCTGAGATCATATTTTTTTCTGTCATTGTTTACATTATAATTTAAAAGCAAGCACCATCCCAGTCAAGTATCAGTAGTCCAACGGCACTGAAGTAACCCACATACAGATGAAGATGTAACTTTACACTCAGTATGCTGTGTTTATGGAAGTAATCATGGATACTTAGTGTGTGTGTGTGTGTGTGTAGTTGAAGCTGTTGTGCAACCGGAGCCGCAGCAAAATTCTAATATAATATTGTTTTGTCCATTGTTTATAGTTGGTCTTATGTTCCCCACCTTTGTGCAGAATTGCGACATCTTTCTTATGCCAGTGAAGTAAAATGCAGAAGAAAGTGTCCTTTAACTGCAACTGTAACTTTATTTATAACGCACTTTAAAACAGAAAAGTTGACACAAAGTGCTAACAATATAAAACATTAGAATACAGTAAAAACAACAAATGAATGAAGATTTAAATCACATTTAAATATGTAATAAAATAATTATTAAAAAGTCAGCATCTTAAGCTGTGCCAAAGTGAACAGATGAGATTATTTAATGTGTAAAGAGGAGGCCTGTCAGATGTGCATGGGTAGCTCATTCCATAATTTTAGTGCTGCCACCGCAAAAGCCCGGTCTCCTCTGAGCTTACGGTTTGACTTGGGTACACTCGGGAGAAATTTGTTAGCTGACCTGTGTGGTAAAGCAACGTGGGAGTGTGGAGGAATCAGAGACATGGCAAGCTTGAGCTTGTAAAGTTCCACATTTTGCATCTATTCCAAGAGTCAGCACATCACAATTTCCTGCTTCCTTTTGTGAAGACCAAAGCCCCAACCCGTCTGCTTGGCAGCACCTCCTATATATACACCTTGATGCCCCACCCCTCTCAGTGCAATAGCAGTCTTCTGAAAAAATAATTTGATAAAAACGATCAAAACATTTAATGAACATTATTGTATAATTCTGTGAAATTATTATCTGCACAAGATCACATAGAAAAAGAGATTTATACACTCCTAGATTTCATGTTCACACCTACCAACTTGTCAATTATTCAATTAGGCCATGACACACCCATGCATTCTGAGCTTCACTGACCTTCTGATTGAATACTTTAAGAAAAAAAAAACAAAACACTTCAAAATAGAGGAATAGACATTTAATGAAAAAAAAACAAAACCATTAACTTTCAACACAAAAAAACAACAAAGTTTAGGAAAGAACTAGTGCTTCCTAACAACCTGGATCACAGAGAGAGGCGTGTCGGGGTGGAGAAGCTCACAGAGGTATGGCGGGGCAGCACCATTTAAGCACTTATAAGCAAATATAACTAGTTTGAAATGGATCCTAAAACAGGTAGCCAGTGAAGAGAAGATAAAATTGGGGTGATTTGTGATGTTCAGACTGTCATTAAAAGAAAAAAATATCTGATATGGGTCACATATGGACAAAAATATCTGATTTGGGCCACTTTCACCTTAGGTGTAAATGTAGTCTTACAAAACAATTAAAAATAAATGACAAAAAATAAAATAAAATAACTAAATCTGCAAAACGACATAAATAAAATAAAATAAATAGGTGCCAAAAAGCTTTACGGTCAAGTTAAAGTTAAACTGTCTGCTACAGTACATTATTACACATATGTTTTCTGACTTTTCTCACTCTGGAAATTTTTGCATAAATATTGAACAAAAGTCTTGCCAGCGCGGCGTATTTACACTATGAAGCTAAAGAAGAGGTCAAACGATATGCCAAACGAACGTATCTCTGCTGACTTTTATGTATATTATCCCTTCAATATGCCAATTATATTTGAATATACAGAAACTATTTCTCCTCATGCTTGTCAGAGTGGCTGTCAGTGAGGAGGCAATGTCATTCACTTTCACTTTTCCTAACACATCCCATTTTTCGCTGTCTATGAACAGCCTCTTGTGTCCGTTTAAATAGAGTGTATTTAAAGGAGATACTGGAAATGACTGCTGACACTTTACAGACACAAACTCTGTGCTGGGAATGGAAGTGGAAAAAATGGCTAATCATGAATAAATTTTCCCTCATCCACGTGGCCAAGATATTCTATTTACAGCCCATTTTTTGGGTCTTTATATCCAGTTAATGAGATTTCAAATAAATGTGAAGTGAACTGCATTTAAATTGCTATTCAGTCTGGAGGCATGGCACTGGAAAAGCGAGGGATTCCACCAGATGACAGAAGGGTTCTTACTAATGTGTTTAGTGAATAGAGCAGGTCAGGAAAAAAACAGTAAGCTTGTTTGACAATTTCCGATTTTAAATCTGGTGGCAATGTGAAGTGAAAAGACAATGAATAAAAATATGTAAAAAAAGCAGACGTATAAAAAGTTGCAAGCAGTAAAAATGACAGGCTGTGTTTAAGACTGAGAATCCCAGTGTTTTAATGATTCAGTCACATAAAACGGCTATGAATATTTAAACCATTTTAACACTGATTTTGCTTGTACCGTAAAAGTCTAACACTATAAAAAAAAAAAAAAATTGCCACATGATAAGCGATAAAATAAAAAACTGATGCTGGAAATACTGATTTCATCCTCTTGACAATTATGCTGAACGACAGTAAATGAATATGAACAGATATAAGCTGTTACTTTGCAGAAAATTTATGAAATAATTTACTGCCTGCAATGACATAAGACAAGCTCGTTGGAATCCCAATGGTATCCTGACATTTACAAGTCCCCCACCCCCAAACCTTTATAAAAATTAAATGCTTTGAAAAAACAATTTAAAATGAGTTACATTAACATGGATTCTCCTCCTTTGTACAAGAAATTGCACTGCGTTTGCATACACACATCCAGCTTCAATTGGACATCTCTCTCAGAAGAGGGAGGAAGACCGCTGGAGGAATGAATAATGATGAGCCGGGGAGGACATTAAGGTTTCTGGAGACTCTGAGAGCAAGCGACGTGGTGTGAGTAAGATGTGTGTGAAAGACAGTGAAAGACAGGGTAAGAGAGAGGGATCAACTGTAAGTGAGATATGAAGGACCACAGTCTTCTGCACACGTCCACAGGGGACCTGCCAAATGCTGACAGCACCCTCCACGACACCCTATTAGATTTCAATAGGGACTGCAAGATGGGGAAAGCCAGAGTAGATTTTCACATTCAGTGTCACAAGTAACAATTTTCTGTCCAGCTTAGATCGTAAAGCTCAGAGGTTATCCTCCTCCCAAGTATGAGTCCATGAGTCACTTTTTCACGCTGGTCAAAACAACCTATAATCACATTCAAGGAATACATAACGTTTAGTGGTTGTGGGAGTGCCTACATGTATATGAACGTAATATTTCCATTTTAAAAATTTGTATTTTTTTTTTATTGTTAGCCATAATTGCTCTCTTATCCTAACCAAGCAGTTTTGATTTCTAAGGGCCTTTTCACATGGCGTGCTCGGGCCCGTGCCTGGCCCGGGATCAATCATTCCTGAGTTGTGTTCAAATGCCAATGCTTGAACCAGGCTCGGACACGCTTGGTAATGTCAGTGCCAGAACACTATGTGGCAGTGCTGAGAAAACTTTGTTGATGGCTAACAACCGAGGAAGCAACGAACCCTTACGTCATCAGCCAATCGACGGGTCAGAATATCAACAAGAAAGGGAACTCGTATTGCTACTTGAAGAGATTTCTTGTCCACTATGGATGCAAGTCAGGCAGTCATATTTTACATTTTCGCTTTTTTAAATCACTACACAGTAATCCCTTCGCGTTCGCCATTGTTGAACGCTTGTGTACTTTGAAGCTAATGGTGTTTCCTGCTAAACTTGCCGGAAGGGTCGAGTGTTGATTTGGTCCTTTCCGCTTGAAGCCCACATGCCACATCTGGCACACCTGTGCCTGGCGTGTTTGCTTTCACATGGACAAAACGTGGACAAACGTGCTTGAGCCCGAGCCCGGGCCCGAGCACACCATGTGAAAAGGGCCTAAAACTAAAACTCATGGTTTGTACTAAGAAGGCCAGAAACTGTTCAAAATAGTGATCAAATGCTGTAAAATTAAGGTATTCTAGCCCTAAACAAGGTTATTTCC
>JBBDHI010000013.1:18818956-18836488 GCA_037177115.1 Craterocephalus stercusmuscarum | reverse complement strand
CTCCTCACTCACATGTATGAGAGGAAAGATGACAACAGACCCCAGGTTTAAAAAAACCGAAATTCTCCTTTAAGGTTGAACTCCTGTCATCTTATCTACATTCAGTGTTAGGATAAGAAGCCTTTAAGCCTACAAAATTCCTCTGTCTATGATAGTCGATCCCCTTAAGACTTACACATCAAGAGCTCAGAACTTCCAAGGAATAGATTCCTCCATTACATAAATATCTAATTGAAATGTACTTTTTTTTATGTGTTAAAATATTTTTTTATACATATTTTGACATCATGCAAATCAATTTTAGTCATTCAGTCATTTTATGTCAAACTCCTATTACTGAATTGCATCGAAAATAAGATGCAGCCAAAAACCGACTGGAGCTGAAAGATTTTTATTAAAACGCAAACAAGGCTCTGTTACGGTAATATGACACTGTTGCACACATACTCCGACAAACAAGCATGCTTTCCTTCACACACACACACACACACACACACCCTCACATGCGATTAGAGAAATGACTAGCAGCCATTGCAGCGAGCCAGCAGAATGTGTGGGCTCAGCAGAACAGGCCCGACAGATCCCAGTGGTAGACAGCACACTTCTGCAAAACCCAACATTGCTGATACTGCTGCTGTATCCATCACTGACACCGCCACACCAAGGTCCCTATGCTGCACTAAATACTCAACTGTCTATGACATGGATGTGTGTGCGAAGGTGCGGGTGCATACATGCTCCAGTGTGTGAGAGCATTAGAATGTGGAGCGGGTTTAAATAGCTCCGTATCATCGTACTGACAGAATTGGCGACCACAACACTTGCTGACACACGAAAAGCATACCACCCTGATTGGAGGACACAGCAGGAAATTAGACCTGACAGCCAGCAACCCAGGCCAATCAGGTAAACGGGGGCAGCAAAGTAGCTGCCGCTGGAATTTATCAGAGATTACACAGGCAAAAATTCAAACGAGTAAATGTTATGCTAGTGAGAGATATGGATTTTCACTTGATCCCTCAGACCCTTCGCTACCTTTGACATCACATTTCTCCTCCTGACAACACCAAAGAAAGATGCTTTCTCTGTATCCGCTGAACTGTTGAAGCACCGGGCGCGCATCCAGCAAGATCTGTTTCTGTTTAGATACAGTTTTCAAATTTTTCGCTGAAGATCACGACAATCGGCAAACTTGCTCTCACACACGGATGTCACACATTTGTGGGACTGATATCAGATGTTGATGATAACATTTTGAATGATCTAAATGTTTATGGATCATAAAACATTTGCACTCAAGACTGCTCAGGTTCATGGATCCTCGCTGGTGGAAGAGTCTGGGTCATTAAAACAAAGGTGACCCTTCCAATCTTCATGAATCCCCTGAAGACTTATCTCTTCTGAGAACACCTCTTTTCTCACCACCTCTAGCACCCTAACAACACCTTACCACAACCTACTTTGCACTTCTTTACTCGTCCTCCTTGCACACTGTCCTTTAAATAGATCTGGTACTTACTGCTTACGCTTGGGGTTTCTGGATGCCCTGAAGCTTAAATGTTGTACTTCACTTGTAGGTCACTTAAGATAAAAGCATGTAAATCTACATTAAGTCAATTTGTCTCATTTTAATAACACTAGCACAGGCTAGTGAAATCCTTTCAGCTAAATAATACCAATCATATGTGATTAGATTAGCATGTGATAGCTACCGTAAATGCAGTTCATCCGTTTCAAAGTCAAAATTGTTTCAGAGATAAAGCAGGACCTACCCATTTTGATACTCGACTTTAAAAGGGAAACAAAAATCTGTTTCATGTCACAGAGGAGTGTGACAGCATCTTTGAGATTATAAGAGGAGAGCAAGATAAGTAACAGAAATTATATTTACATAATTTGTCTCAACATGGGAGCTCCCATTCAAATGACAAAAAATAGAATCCTCTGTTTATTAGATGAGCAGTATTCATCTTACTGTACATACTGCTTGCAAAAAAAAATGGTTACCAGACTAGTTTAAGCCTCTTGTTACACTAGAATAAACTGCCGACAACTCAACAAAATAGCCTAATTTCCACATGAAAACTGAAGATATAAAAGGACTTTTCAACGAGAAACACAGTCACAAAAAGTCAGCACATACAGAGAGTATCAAAGGCCGTGAATGCACAGTGAAAGTTAATAACCAAAGCTGCATTTACGGTATGAGATTTTCACTGACAGTATAGTGATATGTTGTATTTTTGCGACCACAACCCCATAACTATTTTTATAAGTGCTGGAAAAGGATAATAACGGTCTTGTTTCTTCCCTGTGTGTCTGCCAGACTGAGAAAAAGCAGCTCTGACAGGCACTGATGGTAAAATCAGATTTGGCTCGCAGGAGGTTAACTCCTCATCTCGAGAAGAACTGAGACGTGTTGAGCTGACATCAGTGTGTGCAGAGGCATGAGCGGACCGTACTATTTCCAGTAGTATGTGTGTTTTCAGCATCAGAGTATCCATGAGAATTAAAAGGTGAGTTGGAAAGGAATGACAATAATTCTTTTTCCCATAAATAATTCTTGATTTTCAGATCAATACCGACAAGGAACAGCATGTGCACACTGCTCCTGCAAGCAGTCCCTTCTCACACACCCATAAAAGACACATAACACCATTTGCTTTCAAGTTATTGCAAATACTCAGACACTTGGCGGGATATAACACGACATCTTGTTCCTCTCGACGTAATGACAGCTGTAACACAATCACTTACACGCGCAGATCTGCAAACATGTTCTGTATCGCAGAGCGGCTGCAGTCACATGATATGGCAGTTGTAAAATAACTGGGGCTGCAATTTGCTCAATCAATAGTCCAGGTCACAGGACACCCTCATCAATAATTGACAACACTTTTGGATGCTTTAGTGGTCACATGAAGTCTCTCATTGTGTGACCTGTACCTAGTGGCCTAATCGAAAGCAGAAACATTTCATCTTTTTTGTTTTACCTTAGGTTACTTTGACTTTAATAAATTTAGATGTGCATCATTCTGCACTGTATTTTCTAGAAGTCTATAGTAGCTGCCATACAACGCAGTGTTGCTACTATAACGGTCCACTTTATTGGTAAGATTTCATTGTAAGACTTTATGGGTTTTTATTAGAATAACCTATAATAATCGGCACAGTGTGATCACCCTCAGCATTTTACCTCCCACACGACTCTTCTCAAACTGACCCATGATCTCTCATTCCTTGAAAATGGACTGATGTCATATGGAAAGTACCTCTGCCACTGATGCCCATTGTTCTGTCTGCCTGCTCCACAGCTTCCGCCTTTGTCTCCATCTCCGTCACACACATGAAGGTTCAGTCTCACTGCAACCTGAGCCAAAGCAAAACACTGACCCAACAACAGTGTTCCTGTTTCCATCCTTCCTCCACCCCTTTGCTCTTTTAACTTGACAGGATTGCAATGAATTTCAATCCATCTCTCCTCCTCTTCCATCTCCCTCCTTTCCACTCCACCCCCCCCTCCCATCCTGCCCTCCCTTTTCCACCTCTTTTCTGTGGGTTCTGCTTTTCTTTATGTTGCTCCCTCCTTCTTTCCTTAATTAGAATAGCTCTCTTTGAAATGGAAAACTTATTTACTTTGACATCTCAGGCTTTTGGCTGAGAGTCTTATCCGGAGCCACTTGTTATGTTACTGGAAACATGGCAACTGTAAACATCTTGCCCCCTGCCTTGAAATCCCCCTCGGGGCCAACCAGTAACAAGTTACAGAAATCTGAAAAAGGTCAGTCTTTTTTTAAACTCTTGTTCATTTTGGTGGGAAATTTTCTCTGTCTTATCATTAAGTTGTTGTAAGGAATTATACAACACAGTAATGAGTCAACTCATAAAAAGCAGGCAAGGCTTCATCTTTGAAAATGCCATTAATGATCGTATTCAAATGACATGAATGTAAGTATTTACTTCCCTACAGAATACTGGACATCAACAAAGATTTAGATTGATTAGCATCTGTATTTGTCTAACAGTTAATACAGTTACAAGCACAGAAATTCACATTAAGTTGATGAAGACTGACGTTACTATGTACACAAGGTGACATATACATCCATTATGCTGAATTACAATCAATTTATTGAAACTAATGTGTCGCTAACCCAATAAAATGATTTCATGTTTGTCAGACGCATAAATGAAACCAATAATCCGTTTTGTTAGCTTTTGTCTAGGGGCAAATTGCTATGCATTCCTTCTTTTTTACGCTCAATAATTGGGTCATATCAGCATAAATCTCTGCATCAAAACTAACCGAAGACGACCGATGTGCTACAGCCTATCAGTCTCAGAAGATAAATTATTCTGTGCATTTGGAACCCGCAAGAATCTCGCCTGAATCCATCATTCGGAGAACCCATATAATGTCCAAACTAAACTAAACTCAGTTTTGGGAAACATAATAAGAGGCACGTTAAAGTTAATGAAAATACACCATAACAAAGGACCATAATGGTCTTCCAAATTTTAAGGGGAATATTTGTACCGTGTGGTTGTTTTAGTCTTGTGCATAGCATGAGCTTAAGATGGAAAACACTATAACAGTTTCATGAGGGTCCCGCCCTGTAAAACATTCACTTCCAGTCATAGTGCCCTCTACTGCCTGTTCCTCCTTAGTGGTAAACCCTCATTTATGGTCAGCAAATTCTGAAACAATGAAGGTTTTGAATTTAAAAAAAGAGCAGAATTTTCAGTAAACACTTTTGCTTGTCTACATGGTGAGTTTTGATGTTTTGCAATCAAGAAAGAATCTATTTCTGACATGGGTCAGGATGCTCATTCATGTGTCAGAAGGAGGGAGAGTTGATAGTTGAAATGGTTCAGGATTGGATTACAAAACTTTGACAACCCTAGAGCAATGTTTTTGCAATGCATGTAAATTTTATAGTCAGTATGTAACTTTACATCAATTCCAATTCCCCTTTGGCTGAACCTGAACTGAAACAGTTGGAATTTCTAGATGTATCAGATAAACATAATATTTGAACTCTCTAATCTCTAGATTTTTGTGATGCATAATAGTAAAGCTATAAAGCTTTCAGTTATTCAATAGGCAGTATCTATAACTTCTACATACTGCAAATCATTTGATTTAAACTGTGTCATGCTCTGACAGAGTCTCATATCAAAGAAATGTCTGGGATAATACAAACTCATCCTCAGAATTTCACTCACTGTAGAACAGGAAGACTGTATACCGGGACATAACATTATAAGCAGGAGATTTCTAATGCATCATTGCAGACACAGGAAAGTAGGGAATTATTTTATACTACATTCAAATTAACCATCAAAGTCCAGGCTCAAGGACCTACTCTTGAAAAAAATGGCCTAAAGGTACAATGACCTGCACAGATGTGAGGGCCCACTTGCAACTGAAATTGAATATTGAATTTACTGACCACTGTTATAAAAATCGAACAGGAATGACTTTCATCCCCAATTTCCATTTAACAAACGTATAAAGGCATGTCAAGAGGAGGTATTTAACAAAACTGCCTCTAATGTTCAAATTTTTTTTCCTTTTTTCAGATTCTGTTCAATTTTCCTCAAATAACAAACATGGATCTCTGGACATCTAACACTTCTGCCCTTCTGGCTTCCCCAGAGTCCCTAAAACTCAAATCAGTTTTGACCCTGAATTTTAATCATAATGACCTCATAAGCTGTGTTGTAGTAGAAATGCAGCAGCTGGCTTCATGAGGTGAACACAGGAGGATGTGATGCTAACTGCAGGCTAATGACCTGGAAAGACCTTGCTTATCAAATGTGTTTATCTTCACACACACACACAGAGTGATGCCTCTGCTGTCTAAATGGCCCGTTTATGCGTACGCACACAATTCAGCGTCCTGTTTGCCAGCCACCACATAATGACCAATAGTTTCCTTCTGCCTGTGTGAAAGAAAGTTTCCATGAGTATGTGTTTGAGTGTGTGAGTGTGGGTGAGTGTGTTCTATGAATGTGCATGTGTGTGACCGTGCACAAACTTGTACAGTAGAGCTTAATGAAGTGATCTCATCCCACACTGATTTGCATAAGAAAGCAGTCTGATGAGGAGGGTGAGAGGAACATTAAAAGACTTCAGAAGAAGATGATGGTCAACAGAGGAGAGGGATGAATTGAAGGGAAAGAGGAGAGAAGAAAGCAAAGGGTCTCTATTAATAGTGTGTCAGAAAGAAAGCCTAAAAAGTGAAACACTAAACAAACATCTTCATAGAAAAAGACAAACTGTGTGTGTGTGTGTGTATTACGCTACAAACATGCACCTATAATGATATTGAGGCTGTGTATGTAGCATCCACTGTTTTTCCAAAAACATCTTGCTTGAGCCATCTGAAATGTTCGTAGAAATTAAACTGATTAAACTGATTATGTCCAGGAAATGGAGACTGTTTTGGTGATTAATATCATGCATTAGAAACATGTAAGCAGTGTGGTCATAGTTTGCTAACAACATTATATTCGATTTTAATAGTAGGAAATATTGGCCTATGTATATCAGACAAATCTGCATGGTTAAAAAACACTGTGTGTGCGGAGGGGTAATAAGATGGCTTCTCTGTTTTTCTTCCTCTCCTTTTGCACAATAGCTCTCTTCAGTTCAAGAGGAAATTAGCAAAGTCAACACAGCTGATGCTCATTAAAATACACTGTTTACTGAAGTGCTGTGGTACCCTCGAAATAAGGGGAAACATTGAAAAGCACAAAACTGAAGACACTCAAAATCTCAGGTTTTTTGAAAGAAATAATGCTGTCTTTTTGTTCGTTTATTTTATGTAGTCTCTGTAAAGCAGTAAATGGAGGCTCCTAATTGCATGGAGCTCCCTTTCCTTACCATAGCTGGTATTCTATTGACCATTAAAGCTAATCAAAAGCAACCTTTCCAAAAACCACTAAAAAAGGAATCTGAGTTAGCAATTTCGATTACTATTTCAAAGTAAAGTATACCGCATTGTATTACCAGCGGGTGGCAATGTGTGCTTTGTTGCCCAGAACTTACCCTACCAACTGCCACAGCAGAAGAAGTTGCTGTTGTAGCTGGAAACAAATGCCCAGGAAGCAAATCCAACAAATGCTGCACTGAATATCGAAAGGGGGGGAATATAGAGACAACCTCTCTTGAGGAATTATTTTAGTTTCTGGGGAGATCTGGGAGTTATATCTGGAAAGATCACCTAAGTTTGTTGTCCACAGACTGAAGACAGATGGTAAAGCACATTGTCTTGATCTCTGCCAGGTCACACACGATTACTTAAGTTGTTTTCAACCCAATACAGGACTTCTTGCTTCGACAAAAAAATCCTTTTTTTTATTGTTCTAGAAAAGAAAATGGCCTACAGAAATGATCAAAGGCACACTGTACAGAAAATACCAAAAATGCTTAAAAAACTTGTATTTTATTAGGTGGAATTTGCAAAAGTGGAAACAGTTGGTGAGACACATCACTGTAATCCCCAACAGGTCAAACATGATAGTAAAGGTTGTTTCCATCCCCCTAATGTGTATGGAGTTGTCTTTGAAATACAAAAAACCACCTAAAGCACCGATTCCGTTTATTATTCACATCCTCTGCCTATGAATCAGGAACAGCAATGGAGACCAGGCTAATGGCCCAAAGCTTCTCCCTGGTTCTCGGCATGAAAGGCAAAGTTTTTATTGGTCTGTCTTTTAGTCTGTCAGCGAGCTCACTGACCAAACCGACAATCATGAAAGGAGAAAGATGACTTCCATTTTACGTTACAACACAATGAGTGAGGCCCAGTCTGTTTTTACTTACTGTGCACCAATGTCACATATTTATATTGTCTATAACTTTCTTTCTGACATTGATATTCAGGATGAGTTATTGTCGTCTCAGCTGCTGTTATCCTATTGCAAATTTCCAATAAACACAACTGAACTCATGTTTAACACTTGATATTACAAATGAGTTAAATATACATTTTTCTTCTTTTGGTGCAGTATAAGGTCCTTTATGAAATACACCTGTGGGGCCTGTCCTTAAGACTAAATTAAATTGGAAATAGCACTCTCATTAAAAGCATGTGTATAAATGTGTGTGTCTGTCTCTATGTGTAAGTGCAAAGCTGCTATGAAGGACAATAAACTGGGACAAAACAGGGCAAGTGCTGTACAAGCCCCACACATGCAGAGGCATGGATCAACTCCCTGCTGTATCCATCAAGGATGCAATTACTGCTTCCCACACACTCCACACTCCAGAGATTAGCCAGGTCAGTAAGAATATCCAGGACATCCAGCAGCCCACCAGCTGGAACATACTCTCCATGCCCATGAACACACACACACGCACACGCACACACAAGTTCACATATTGATATGATTTAAAACTAAATGGTATAATATAGATAAGTGTTTATGAAAACTTTCAACAAACAGAAGAATCTCCTTATTGACCGCATGTCTTAAAGTTTGCTAAGAGAGACACAAACTATCCAATCATACCATATTTCACAAGCACAAGCTTAGGTAGTAAAAACACCAAATTTACAAATGCAGTTGTGTTTATATCTGTGTGTATGCAGTGACAACATTTGAAAAAAAAAAAAAAAAACACTGACCTCAAACTGCCCTCTCACTTTCCACCAATACTCACACTAAGCACAAACACACATTCCCCTGTTTGTCCCGGGAAACAAAGCCCAAGCAGACCAGCGTTTAAACCTATTTGCTTTTACCCGTCCTTTACAGCACTACTATGTTTCTCTGACGCGACTGATAACCAGCCATGTACACCAGATCCCCTTTCACACTGAGACACTAGCTGTTGTCATCTGGGTGATTTAGCTGGCTCGACCATTGTCCCACATTTCCATGTGTGACAATAGTAGCCAAAGGCAACCGAGCCGCCATTTCCATGTTAATCTGGTAAAATTGATGTTGGGCTCAAGCAGTTTGACATCCTTTGTTATGGGCAGATTTACATTTACATAGCCACAGTTACTAAAAATATAAGTAATTCACAATGATTTATTTGCAGTTTAATTCTGTTAAATTGTAAAAAATAAAAAATGGTTTTAGGAGTCAAGAGATGGAAATTCGTTTTTTGTTTTCTTTTGTTTTTTTTTTTCCTGTAGGAATTTATTCATCAATGTGTTTGACTAAAAGGGCTTGTTAATAAAAACAAATACATATATTTATAGTTTTAGTATGAATTTGTGAATGGGAAAACTGGAGTGAAAAGGTTAAGAGCAACGGCAATAAAAGAAACAAGGGAAAATGGAGGATTAAGTAAATGGGCAGAGCAGCCCTCATCATTCCTGCTTCATATATGTTTTCAAGTTTCAAGTGTGTGTCTTTTCATTGGTGTGTATTTGTGTGATGGGGCCCAGTCCATTTTCGCTCCCACTCCCTGTGAGGCAAGCAACAGCAGGACAATTTTATTGACCAGTGCCAGTGAGGACACACTCAACTTTAAGAAAAAATAGGTCATCCACAACAGGGGTGGACACATACACACACACACACACACACACACACTAATAGACATTTTGAGATACAATATTGTTGGCCCGCTTCACTCAGAGTGCTCAACAGGGAAGACTTAAAGAAAAAAAAATGATACAAAGTGACAAAGCCATAGGAACATACAAACGATTATGATTTCAAACCTTTGGAAATACTCCACATACATGAACTGAAAATTCCACTTAAACACATTAGAGTTACGTTCTAACTCCACCTTGTAATCCCTTCGCTGTTGTAATTCAGATCATTGTGCAACACTTTGCTTGCTGACACTTAGCCCAATTTAGAGAGAGGCTGCTTCACTTTCTAAGATCTTGTCGGAGAATTGCACTAAAGGCTGCTTCTTTGCTGGAACACATCAGGAGAACTGAAGATAAAAAGACCCAAAACAGAAATATGCTAAAACCCCATACTTATATGTGTATATGCTGGGATAAAAAACTTCAGACACATAGAAGATATCTGCAGTCATATGCTGAAAATCCCCCAGGCCTTGCTGCACTGGAGAAAATAAAACATTACAGCTTTGCCCACACTGGTACTCTCACTGAGATACATGTGATCCCTAATGGATGCTGCAGTACACAAACTGATAAACTCTGTCAGTTAGTTTTAGGTGTTTGTTAACATTATTACATCAGTTTCATTCACTCAAAACACCCGCAGTGGTTTCTTCATCTTTTAACATCATGTGGATAATTGATGTGTCCATTCTGAGAAAAAAAATGGCAACATCAGTAATAATAATCTTATGTTCTGACATCTGGTTTGCATTTGTTGTGATGGGAGATAATATCAGCTATTATAACTAGATTATGATTCAATTGTTTTATATAGCATTCTACTTTATTTTCACTTAACTCAAAGCTTTTCTTTTGATGTAATCCCATGCCTCCTATAAGAGTATTTTCTTCAGCAAAGATGAGAAAAGACTGAAAGGGATTGATGTGTTTTAGGACATAAAGAATGTCAATAGAAATTCTGTTATAGGGAGTAATGTTCAGAGGGTTTCAGGCACAATGATGGAACAAAGGAAATATATCAGATTGCTTGAACAAAACTCCTGTGTACTGTATGTTTTTTCAACATTTTATATTTAACACACTGCAGAGCAACACAGAAGACCAAATGTTTCAGATGTATCTTATTAGTTCTCACCTTGAAAGTGAACAATACAACATGAATCATGACAAAAGGTGGGAAGGTCACAATCTATTTGTGCAGCACATGCCTAAGGTGGCTAATAGGATTCTCATGCATGCCGCAGGGGATACAATGAGAGGCAATTTGATCAAGGTTTCATATAACAAAATGATATTAAGTTCACAGCTTCATGCCAATGGTGCAGTTCCTTCGACTGTTAGCTCAGTCAGAGTTGATGCTTGGCTTTGCTTTCCACTCCTGCAAATGCAATGGTGGTAAATTAAGAAAAAAAAGGAAGAATCTGAAAGAGCAACAAATAGAAAGTGAGAGGTTTTGATGTGACTGGCTGACTTATCCCATGTGCATACAAAAATTCAGCCTGATTGAAATTAATCACCTTAATTTGGTTTTGTTTTTAAAAAAGATGAAAAAAGAAAACTCTCCGGCCAAAAGATCAAAGTTGAAAGCAAATAATTGGTTATAAATGGTGTTATTTTAGTGAAGATTTAGAAAAGAAGCCACGGAAAAGCATCTACCCAAAGAAAACAAGCACATGTTGCCTTTTAGATATTAAACAGCTTCTGCACTGTTGGCCTGAGAGATTCCCTGTTGACTTTTTTGCACGTGGGGACTCGACTTTGAGGAAATGTTGAAATGAAAAAGTGAATAATGAAATGAAAAAGAAAAAAACAAAACTTCTTTGTTCCCAGATATAAGAAAATCCCAATTATAAGGGATGATAGGCTGGTTTGCTCTTTGTAGGTTCTCTTTACTAAGGTTAAGGAATTGGAAAGAGCTGATCAGGACTGAAGAAAACGTGTTCTTCGGTCAAATGAATACAATCGCTTTTTTTTTTTCATGAAAGAAACTTTCCACTGGACAACAGCTATCAGCAATGTAGTTGCGCCATTACATCTAACAGGTGCAAAATAAATCCCATTTCTGTGAGTAAGTCAGTAGTGGTGACCTGTGTTTCCTTTGCAAAGTATTACGTGGCTTGTGAATATTCAGGAATCCATAACTGAATGCTTTGGTTCACGATCCGCTCAGACCTGGTATGCAGCACGCTGCCGAAATAGCAAAAGTCGGTCTCGCCAGACTGTGGAGACTGATGCTTGAGGTGCTTGTGGTGGTGGTAAACGACTTTGTGAGTAAGTGTCCGTCATGTGCATGCATCGCTGTGCATCAATGTGTGTGTGTCAGTGTGAGTGCTGTAGGATTCCTGGGGCAGGTGTCTCAGCAGTGGTTGGGGCAAAACAGCACTAAATCACTCCTCAAATGACACACCTCACCACGGGAGTCCACCATGTGTTGCTGCTGTGAGAGAAAACCAGAGAGTTCCTGTGTCACGCAGAGATTGAAAGAAATACATGCCTCTCTGTAAATCAGCATCCTGTGATTCTGGTGACATTAACAGATAAAGAATGGATGAACATATGCTATACTTAGCCCGCACTGTCCATATCTATAGAGACATTTCAGTTACTGTATGTGCACATATGTATGTGTGTTTGTGTGTGTGTGTGGGAATGACAGACCGGCGCAGGTGAGCCACAGACTGGGCCAGACATCCTGGCACGATCCAAATACACATCAAGACTCTCGCCTTACCCCCTCCTCCCTACCTTCCCTCTGGCTCCTCCTCTTAGACTTCCATCAGCAGCTGCAGCACACACACATGTGAGGTGTGCTAACCATCAATAATTTTAACTCTTAATCAGCTTCAAGTTGTGTTTTGTCCTCTCAGGTGTCATTAGTGTATAGAAATGATCACATATTGTGCCTCGCATGATATACATCTGAGTGTAAATATATACCTAAACAAATTGTTCTTCTTTAGGCATTTGTGCGCAGATATTCGTGCTGAGTGAGTAAACAACATGTATTGTGCATTTCATTTGTGGCGTAATGAGTCACCGCTGATGACATGAGAGTGGATAGTATTCATGTGGGTCCCTTCAACGCAAACTCCCTGGACTAATCTTAGAACGCACTCATGCACAAATCACCAGCTGACATTAGAGCTTTAACAACAACATACGATCAAGCCAATTGACTGAAATAAATGAAAACAGAATCTATATGAGAGATGCGAGATTCAATCAAGCGATGTGTAAATATAGAAAAACGAAAAGCTGCTCTGTCACGGGTGAAATATTGCTTCAACAACTGGCAGGTTTAAAACACTGGTGGGAATGTGGGGCCACATACTGCTGAAGTGTTATTCTGTATTTCAGCTTGCCATTAGGAAAACAATTTGTTATAGTGTAATGTCTTTCAGAGAGCAGAAATAAAGATCATATTCAGAAAGGGAGTCTGCAAAATAGAAGAATTATAAGATGGAAGCGGGCGTGCATACATTTCCACTGAAAATCAAACAAACATTAAAAAAAAAAATACTGAAATATGTCACCTCCATGCTTTATATTGGGTCAGCAGTAACTCAGTCACGACCTTCTAAACCTCCATACTTGTGACTTTTTGCCCCAAGTGTGCAGCCAAGATGATTTTTGGTGGTGGTGTGATTTAGACACTTTCAAAAGTGCATGTTCAGCAAAAGTGTATTTCTAGTGTGGCACCCTGCAGAGCTAATGCTAGTGGGAGCCTAAGAAGGCCCCGCTCACAGCAGCAGGACAGAAAAGTTGGATAATAAGATTGTCCTTCTTTTAAAAGCAACACTCCCAGGTTACAACACATATTGCAGCTTAGTGCAAATATGAAATGTTGTGTCCTCCGTGTTACCCCGGCAGACCCACGGACAAACTCATTGTCTTAAAAAACATTCATGAAGTTGTGTATGTCACACATTTACACATATTCTGGTGAGAGAGTGATCAAATCTTTTAAAATATGGTGTGAGTGTGATATACCCTCCCGTTAAAGAAGGTGAAAAAAAAGTCATTGAAATAAGCTGAGATTGACTAAAGTTATAAATAAAAATGTAATGAAAATCATGACCCTGTTTTTGAATTGTGGTTCTTTAGTATATATATTTTTAAAAACAAGCAAACAAATATAGTTGGCCTATATGTCACGTCACTCAAAAACTAATATTTTGTTGGACAATCCTTTGAGGGTATCACTGCCTTCAGGTGTTTTCTGTAACTCTCCACTAGACTTCTGCACCTGTTGGCAGGTATTTATAATAGCTTCAGTTAGAGAATTATATTGCCCTGTTACAGATGGATTAGAAGTTAAAGAAGTTAAATATCATGACCAACATTGATAGAGGCTACTGAAATAAAAATATTGCCATCTTACCATCACCAAAATATTAATCTAACACGGCTAGAATAAATCAGTGAAACTGAGAAGAGTCAACATTGTATTTGAGTTTTTAATGTGTACTAGCAGCAGTCCCCACATGTCGCCTAGCTTTTTTGAACTCTAATCAAATATAATGTAAACCTTTCTAAGTCTTTTAAAAAGATCTAGTGACTCTCTTGTCCATTACAAAAATGGTAAGACATGGAAGAGACTTTCTTGATCAGGATAGAAATGTTTATTTATAGGAAGAATTAGATTCGTAAGACGATTTGGAGTTGACCTAAACTCTTGACTGTAAAAGAGCTGTAGTCTATACATTAAAATGATATTGGCCATTTAATAGAAATCTGATCCTGGATAGTCTGTGTCATCCCTAGCTTCCTGCCTGACCACAGCTAGTGAAACCTAACTCAACACTCTGTAAAACGTGCAATGAAACCTCCCTTGCCCCATTATAAAACGCGGAGGAGTTTTAGTGTCCAACGCCGGCTTAAATTCTCAGAAGCATGGCCAGCCTTAGGAGCAGTCACAGTTTGTAAAAACAAAGAATTTCAGCTTTTCTCCTTCTTTACAAAAAAAAATAAAAACAACCTTACACTGTGCAAGCATATTAAATTGTCAAAATTGTATATCCATAGCTTTTGATTAGCCAGAAAAAGAAAGAGCATGCCCAGCCATCCCTGCATTTAAATTCAAAAACAGAACAATTAGTCAAGCTCCTCTTTTCCCACAGTCCGCACAGTTTGCTGACATTGTCAGTGTCAACAAACAGTCTGTAAGAACACAAGAACATCCAATCAATTAAGTCTTATTAAAGGAAATACTCTGTCCTTTCTGGAAACACTGGTTAGCATTACTTTGAGTTGTTGTTATGAGGAATGGCAAGAGCAAAAAGGCTCTCACTGTCGTCATTCATCAACAGAGAAAGTGGACATTCATCATACGGTTGCCAAAGAGTCTTTTAAAGAATGAGCTGCCACGGCCCATTTAAGCTTAAACCACAATTTGAATGCTTTTGTGTATTATTTCAGCGTTAAGCAACATTATTAGGACCCGAGTATATTGTTTCTTTCTACTTGGAAAATTATTTGCAATTAGCATAATGGTGAATATTTGGAAAGTCGCATCGTTGGATGGACAGTTTCTTTTTTTCTCGTCTCCCACACACGGAGACACACACATATACATGCGTCGGAGTCTCCCCGAACACTGGGGCCAGTGACAGGCTGAAAGGCGAGAGTGATGGATGGGCAGGGCTTAATCACCTTTAATCAGCTGCGTCCTTGAATAATGATGAACGGCCTCTTTTACACACACAGAATAAAGAGAGAAAGAAAAGCTTTGAGAGGAGATGTGCGCTGTGTACACTTTGTTGAATTCATAAGTAGTGGCAAATGTCGTCCCTCCTCCTTCTGGTCACCATGTTCTCCTGCTTGGCTCTAGTACCCTCACGTATTTGTTTTTACTGTACGACATATTAACTGTGCATTTAGTTGGGATTGGATGATGTCCTCGGTGAGCTTTTCGGTAAGACAACTAAGACAACATACTGTAGACCACAGCTCTGTCTTAGTGTGAAAGCTGAAGCTCTCCTGGTGTGAAATAAGTTGTAACTCACATTAGAAAAGAAATCCAAATTTCATCCCAAACAGAAGATAATAACATTTATTCTGAAGATGAAATGGTTTTGACTGACCTGAAAACAATGTTCACCCCATTTCTGGCCCCATCCATCCCATAGCCTACTCCCACAAACCACTGCAGGCCTGGTGTGGTTGACAGGCAGCTGAAGGGCAGTGCTGTCAGGGAGGCCAAAGGCTGAAGCGTGGGGGGCCTGGCGGGGCAGCTGAGCTCCAGCACAATGCCATTACAGTGGGGATGAGGACTGCATGAATGACCTGAGGAAATCATGGGGCCAGCAGGAATGTTCTCCTGCTGAGCGAACACATGGTATTTCACTCTACAGCGGGGTGATAACCTTCACTCTCCCCAGTAACAGCTAGCTGAGATACTTCATCATTATAAAAAAAAAACTAGTGAAGAGTTGTCATTGCAGGCAGATGCAGGACATGCCATGGTTACATGTAAACAAACATTTTTAAAAAAAGAGCTCACAATCTTTACAAACTATAGTCTTATAATCATCAAGCATGAGCACAAGAATTGTTGTCAATGCTGTGTATTAGGGTGCTTTATAAGTGTCCTTCCAAATGCTAAAAGTTGCTCTTGGAACAATGATATAGCCAATGATCCCTAGAGTCATGCACTTCTTCCCATTCTCCTACAGTAACAGCAACTGAATGTGTGTTCTGTCATAATGAAAAGTCTGGTGTGTAGAGGGTATTCATCGGAAGTTCAGCCATGGAACTTCTATGTACCTGGTCTGACTTCACTGGATGAAAACATCAGTTTCTAGGTGTGTGAAATCATATTTGCCATCAAAAACTAGGATTTAGTTTCCATTCATTTAATGTCTATACAGTAGGTCCAATTTACAACAAGTCAAATGAATGTTCTGGAAGAAGAGATACATTATTTTTGGTGAATCTGAGACGGAATACTTGCTGTCACCATCACCAGGCTGTCAAGAGTGAAACGCTACTGGAAACTAGACATGTCTCTACCTGTCACACCAGGGTACTATGACACCAATCATAAGTTCTTAGCCTCTCATACATTGTAACAGAACATCTATCCATCCTCATCCAGAGCATGGTGCAACTCTGATGATGAATGGTGAATTTGTGGAGCTTTTCATTGCAGCACTTTCCAAACTCTACAACTATTGAGCATCTTTGTTTTTTTTTTTGTTACAGTGGGAGTTGTCCTGCTTCTTTTCTTATGTGGAAAATCTATGAAGTGACGCCTATTTTTAAGAAACCTTGAGCTCAATTTAGATGGTTCCATGTTTTAATGCTTTAGGTACCCAGAAGCATGCAGAAATCCAACAGAGACCGGTGTGGGTTACACTTCATTGTCAGTAACCATGTGCTGCAAGCCGGGCAGTATCTCTGAACCAGAGGCTGTAGGATGTCCTGTTAAATAGGAATTAGATTATGAGCCAGGTCACACGCCCTGTGTCTTTCTGGCATTCAAGCATAAATGATCATTTAGAAGTCTGGTTACATTTTACAGGCTGTTTTTTACAGAGACAAGCAACTTGCTGTCACCATAAGCAATGAAACAACAACACTGTCATGTTGCCTTTTTTTTTTGTTACTTTTTTCCTGATAGATCAGATGATTTCATGCATTTTTATTTATTTGGATTGTTTACTTATGTACATCAAGCTATAAATCAGCAGCAGATAGAAAATTTAGATATCAGCAATAACTGAAGACCCAAGTAAGTACTAAATTGTGCACTGCTGTTGTGACAGATTAATATAAAACATGCATCTTTAAATAATTGATAAATAATATGGTTTTGCGATTTGCAAGATATATATGCTAATCACAGAAAGGTACTTGTAAAAACTAACCCCATACAACTATCTTCATAACCTAAACTGTTGTTTATAGAAAGTCACAGAACTCATAGAACATGAAAGCTCTACGTTGCAGTATGTTTACTCTGCAA
>JBBDHI010000013.1:18797494-18807939 GCA_037177115.1 Craterocephalus stercusmuscarum | reverse complement strand
CCGCAATTCTTCAGTTATCAACTTCTACTGTTGAGCGACGCATTCGCTGCATGCATTGACGTGCACATAGAGAAGCATAGACAGACACAAAAAAAAGAAAAACTAAATTCCAAGCATACCCGTACAGCATGTGCATGTGCACAAATGAACACACAAATATGTTTGTGATGACCCCATTGTGAAGAGATTTGGTCAGCTAAAGAGGCCTCTCCCACGAAAATAAACACCCCCTTGATATTGATCCAGAACTTCCACTTGTGTTTTAAGTATGGTTTGTGCTTGTGGATGTTTGTGTGTGTGCATGAGAGAGCGTGTGTGCTTGTGAGTGTGAGTTAAGTTGAATTCCTGAGCCTGTGGTTACCAACAGCTTTGAAGTCCCAACAGCACCAGGGCCTCAGGGTGACAGGCTTACCCCTACCCCCAGCCTGCATTGGAAGGCCCATAAAGAGAAAAGCAAACAGGCAATAATACCCAGAATGAACAAACCTTTCTGCATCCTTGGCTACAGCTTCCTTGGCTGCTGATGCCAGAAACACACACACTCACACCAACATCTAAAGATACACAAAATCCACGAATAAAACCTGCGTGCACAGAGATGAAGACAGTGATTTGAGAGGAACTAGCATACAGCATGTATGACATCCAAGATGCCATTCAACAGTAATGGCTAAACACAGGAGTATGCACTTACTGTTCCCTCTTTCATACGTTTCTGCACCATTCTGAATATAAGCATATATGAGCTCATTGCTGAGTTATCTCCATTAGTGAGCACCTTACACATTTAGACCAAAGCTAAATATAATCTCTAATTAAAGCTGTATTCATGATCTCTCGTTTTTTTGTCACTCTCCCCGCAGCTCTCTTTCCCTCCCGGCACACAGATATCCCTCCTGGCTGCTATATTGTGGAGTGAAAGTAAATATGATTACTGCAGGCTTCTCAGCATGAATTAATTAGCTATTCTTATTATTTATTAATGTATTTTTTCCCATATAAGTTTATAGAGATCATGAAGAAGTCAAGGTACTTTGGGTGATAATTATGGAAACATTTGTTAGAGAAGGGGAAAGGGGATCACAGATGTGTCAGCTGCTTATCAGACCACAGTTTCTTGTGACTTTGCATTTTCCTTCACCCCACTCAGCCATAGATGTCGTGCCATTTTGCTGTGTAGTGAACCTAGTCACTGCTCTATCAATGTTTCATGCATTTTGGAAATTAGCTCTTACTTAAAGATGTCAAGAAAAAGCGAAAAAGTTTAATCTTTTTCTTTCTTTCTTTCTTTTTCATTAACAGGTATTTAACATAGCCGGACTGGGCTGGTCACCAGTCCATCACAGCACAACAACCATGCACACTCAATGTGAATTTAGTACCATTACTGTGACATACTGTACATGACTTTGGACCATGGGAGGCTCCAAGAATACCCCGATAAAATCCATGCAGAAAAGGGTAGCACATGCACATATTTCAACCAAGAACTTTCTCACTGTGTGGCAACAGTTCTAATTATCACAACACCCCATGTATTTCTTTTATAAGCATTACTATGTACTTATGGAAATAAGTGAAAAAAACAAAAGAAGATGATGGATTTTTATATTTCTTTATCTACTTATTTCTATAGGTATGCATAAATTTATTCTTTCATTTATTTATGGTCCTGTGCAAAACAGCCGGGGGGAAAAAAAGCAAATTGTAGACATTTTTAAAAATGTGCAAACCTAAGAAAAGCACAGTGCCTGAGGAAAAAAGGAGTCTACACAATTCAGTAAACTTGAAAGTCAGTGTATGGTATAACTATTTTATTCTCCAATGGAGACTCAACTTTACTTTACTAAGTTTTCTTATTCATCTTGTTGTCTATGTGATATGAAAGATGAAAGAAATGAAGGGTAGCTCAAGGCCCACCATCAACCACAATCCAATTAAACTTTAGGAATATATAATGGTGCCTCAAAAATGGACAATCGCAAAAAAGTGCCTGAAAACTGTGAAAACGTCCTTAAAACAAGCACTCAGTTGCCTTTGCGTGGAAAAATAATATGTCTTCCATTCATTTTGATTTACATAAGTATATATGACTAAATATTCTGGGGGGAATGGGTGTGGTTTGAAATTTGGCAAGTATAGTATAGTATTAACATCTTTATTCAAGACCTTTATTCTCCCTGGAGCACTCAGGGTTCGTCCTTTACATGCAGTTTCTCTTCTCCTTTTTCAGGTCCAAAGAGGCTAAATGCCAAGGAGCTCCCAGCCAAAAGACTGCAGCGGCAAAAGCCTCCACACTAAGCGAAACTGACAAGAGAAGAGGAGTCTTCGGCAACAGAACACCAGAGTTATGACACAGCCACATACAGTCTAATGCTCAGCTTAGCCAATCAAACACACAGGATAGACTTAACTGATGTGACGGCCTGGATTTGGTTTGAAATGTGTGGAGGGGAAATCTATGATACTCAGACCACAAAGGAACAAGGCATCCTTCATGAAGAAATACCCAAAAGTAAGAGTCTTTTGTTACACTGTGCTAGGCTGCTCCTATTGTAAGCGTACAGTATGCAATGAGTTATCACAGCAGGGCTCCGATGGGAAAATGAAGAAAGGCCCAGGGGATGCGGTGAACTGGACGCATGAGGACAACGACACAGTGAGGCACATACAGTATGCAAACACATGTTTTACTGTAGAGACAGGGCAATGATATGAAGTACATTAGACCAGAAAGAGTTACTGCAATCACTGCAATCCACGATGGACAGACAGACAGCACCACTGCTGCGTGTGCATGAGGATTTCAAAGTGTTTGTCAGTGTGTGTAGATTTGACATGTTTTTGTGAGAGCTCGGTGGTTATATAATGGCCAACAAAAACAAACAGAGTCCTTCCAAGGGACAAGGGAAGAGCCAACAGCTCCATGAATCCACAGCACTCAACCTCAACTGTCTGGCAGAAAAAAGATAAATATTTGGAGAAAAAAAAGGAGAAGAAAAAAAAACAATATGGGTGAAGAAACCCATTAGAAAACAGTTAGCGTCAGTCTGCAGTGATTTTTCATTCCATTAATTGTTTAATGTGTGTGACAAGTATTTCCTTCTGAGGCCCTTTTCAATTGCATCTTACAGGATATGTATATTTTTATTCTGTTCAGAGAAAAGCCAACCCACAATATAATGCTTGACTTCAACAAGCCCCCAAAAATGTGCATCAAGTACAACACTGAAAAAAATATGCAGTGAAGTATGCACGATGACTCCGGAAAGACTCCAAAACTAACTCACGAAACATTTTAATCACAAAGCATATAATGGCTCTGGTCTGGTCTGACCAGATTCTATGACAAATGCAGGACATCAGTTACATTGCAGAGAATCATTTAATTTCTGTATATGAATGTAACATTGAAGAGAGATTTTCTTATTGTCAAAAGCTAAAGTAAGAGATATATCAGTTCAGACTAAGCTTAAGTATTTCATTGGTCAAGCTGATGGAGGATTGCGTGACAGGGTCAATGGAAGATCTATAATGTGAGTTCAGACTGTCTGCTTGAAAGCCGAGCGATTCCGTGCATGAGGGCAGCAGCTAAATCACTTAAGCTAGAGAGTGAAGAGTGATATAAAACATTTGACGTGAGATGAACGGAGGGCTTTGAACCAGCAGCCAAGACAATCAGCCACGAGGATGAGCAACAAAGGGGGCAACGAAGAGGGAGAAGGACAAAGAGTGAAAAAAGGCTCTTAGATTTGGAAGAGGGATGCAGCAATCAAAGGGAAATGATTTCAAAATGTATTTCATTGATGAATCTGGAGGGGGAAAAATTACTTTTTAATTTTTTTCATACATTACTTTGGATTCTTCCAGAAGTGAGTAAGCAGTTTTGAAGTTACGGATGTGATCGCAAAACTTTACAAGTCAGACAATCCTTTTTGTATGTGGTGAAAATTTTCTGAAATTTAAAGTTTGAATGTTAAATTAGTGTTTTATTCATTAATAAATTGCACCAATTGGCACAAATAGGAGAAATTGGATCATCAGTTTGCGGCGCTTAATTTTATTTAGTTGACATGCTAGAGTCAAGGACTTTTACTGAAATCATTTTGGGGAAAAAAACTACAAATAGCAAACAGCATGAAAGAAGAGGGAAAAACAGAAAAATAATCTCACTGTCGGTTGTTGGAGTGTTTTTGTGTAAGGGCATAAATGGTAATCAAGCATCTCTCCTTAGATGAATTTCACTGATATCCAGAAAGAAAATAAATTCATAAACATAAAAAAATTACCATAAATGCTTCCTTTTTTCCAGCTAGCCTCTAAAGGAGACCATGCTATGAAGTCAAAATCTAAAAACTGAAAGTGTAGGATTTTCTCCACAATTCTGCCAAGGTCTCAATTTTCCCCCATGTAATAAGAAAAAAAAAGAAAAGTTACAGTAAGTGATCCGTGCAAGCATCGCCACTCCGGCTCAGGCATGTCTGACACCACGCTTAGCCAAAAAGATTTATTCTGCGCTATAATTGTAATTAGCTTTGTGTTGCTGGCAAGTTTCAGGATTGTGTGTCTTGATAAATCCAGCAAGAATGTAAACCTGGGTCTTTCCTCAACCTATAACAGAACAGCTGCTTGCACTTGCAACACACACTTCTCCCTCACACACACATGCACACAAACAGGCATCCATTTGCTGTTTTAGGATCAAATTAGGGTTGCAGGAATTTCACACTGATGGTAGATAGGAGCCGGTTCACCTGCTCCAATCTGTTGTAATGACAGATGAAAGACCGACTTAGTGAGATTAGATCTGGCCTCACATTCGGTGTGGAAAAGCCGAAGGCTGCTCACAAAAAAATACAGTAATCCAGACGATGACTGACGCTAGCATACACGCTGTCGAGTCCTAAAAAACCCATGTCAACTCCCAAGGTTTGATGAAAAAACACGATTACATTCCCTGTTCCAATAAGGATGAAAAAGGCCGACATACCTTCACAGGAATATACTCTGTATCATTCTGCAACACATCATACACACAGAAAAAAGTAGGCACACAAGTGCAGCTCACACAGGCCGACCCGTTGCCTCAGCCAGACAGAATTCATGTGTCCTTTTGAAGGCGCCATTGAAAAAACATCCTCACTTTCTCAAATATCTCTGGCTATACACAAGCAAGCGCACACACACCCCCACACACACACATAGACACATTTACAGCTCAGCAAGCCAATGATAGTCTAATACTAAAGTGTACTCTATTAAAGCCCTTGAACACACTTTGGAGTCTGTATAAACAAAGACAACTGCACACACACACACGCACACACACATTCATACTCCGAGCTCAGTCTCTCCTGAAGGGAAGAAGCAGAGTTCATTTTAGATTTTATTTTTATTTTATTTCACTAGACGTGACTTGTGATTTTTCAAATAGTCCAAAAATGTAGCGTTTTCTTCTCATCTACAGCTCAGTTCACCACCAGTCAATAACATATGGAATTAAATTCACCAAAAACCTGATAAAAAAGTTGAAGTCCTCAGTATGTGTGCTTTAAAGTCTGACGTGTGATTACTTAAGCAACACTTACTTAAACATCTGTTTCTATCAGCTTTAGCTGCATGTAACACTGTAAACATGTTTTCATCTTCTTGTGCTGTCTGTACGTATGGGTGACCTAACCCCATTCAACCATCTATCTGTTAACACAGAGGGCCTGGAGAGCAAACTGCACGATGGGGCCCCTGACGGCTGCACACGGGGGTTGTGGGGGCCTGTCGGCGCAGCTGTCCCACTCCATGGTAACATAAGACCTTATTAGAGTCCATTAGACCACTCTGAAACTAATAAGAGATTGTCAAATACATCCAAACATTCACACAATTCTCAGAGAGGCAGGAAGTGAAAAGAGAGTAGTGGAGGGGAAGATGAGGGTCTGCCATTTGTCTGCCATTGTTTTAATTATACCCTGCTAGTTCAAATTTAGATTGAAAATTAAAATAGAGAGAGACAGGAAGTGAAATGTTAAATAAAGGCCTGACTCCCCCCCCCTTTTTCAGCTTAATTTCATAATGGAGATTTATTCCAAATATGAAGGAAAATAAAGCTCTTATTCTAATCTCAATTTTTGTTGATTCTAAGATTTTGCACATGGGATTTAAATCTCACAGCTCTGACTAAAATTGTGCTTGCATCTGGACAGTGAGACAGACTCGTCTGGAGTCCACAGCTCCAGAAAAAGAGCCTCCCCTGGCCCTGACAGCAGGGGCTTGACCTGGTAAAATGCTTTTGATCTTTAATTAACACCGGGCACGCCTCTGGAGAGGAAAGAGCTGATGAACAAGAGACCATTAGGGACAAACTACAATAATTGGGAACTGGGAAAGACCAACGTCTTTGTTTTGAACTTTAGCACATTTTAACTGCAAAGCCACAGTGGGGAAGCTGCAGCGCAGAGGTTGCTGCTGTCAAAAATATGCTGTGTATGGCTTCTTAAGCTGAGAGGAAGTTGGCTGAAACCAAAAACAAAGGAAACATGTAGGGCAGAGTGGACCACATTCACCATCAACAACAAAGTGAATATGACACTTGCAGCAGGAGCTCCAGTCTGATCTGTCATTGTTGTTTGACTCTTTCACACAGAAAACAGCATAAACAAACGCCAGTAAAGCCCAAGATCAGCAAAAATCTGCCACACTTATCAATGCTTTCTAATAAATCTATTGTAGAGAAAATATTGCGGCAGAGTTGTTTTGCTTAAAGATCCAGAGCTTCTGGTTGCATGGAGATGCTGAAGCTCAGTGTACAGCTCTGCAACGGAAAGTTTCAACTGCCGTTGATGTCAGAAGTAGAGTCAAAAATGTTAAGCGAAAACTTTTTTGTAAACTTTTTTGTCTCAATTGATTAAAACTCAACTTAATTCAACAAATTTAATTTTCCTTTATATGGAAAAGAATTAAAAATTGCATCTTGATGACATTTTAAAACAACTACCTTTGAAAATTAACAACGTGGAAAAAGAAAAAAACTAATAACATATTGACCATACAGTCGAGTTATTAGTTGTATTCTTTCATTGGACTCTTTGTTCCTTGTTTCTTTAATCTTGAACAATATCAGGAAGTCAGGCTTAACATCATTAGCTTCTGATTTTCTCATCAGTGTACGAAGAGAGAGGTGTAAACTAGGTGCTCAGGCTTTTGTCCCACACAGAATCCTTTAACTATTGGATGGAAATTCATATCATTGATTTTTTTTCATGTTCAGAAATTTGGAGACAAAAATAGTTCTATTTTAATATACAATTAATAAGCAACTTATATTTTAATATTTGTATATGTTTATTTCAAATAATAGAATAAAACTGAAAAAAATAAGTGATAACTCATAAACTGGTCGTATAAATGAAGACATTTTTGGCCGTAAGGACAATTTCCCTAATAGTCCTTAGAAAATATTTGTTAAAAGAAAAAAACATATAGTATATGTTGCTACAGATTCTCAAGCAAGACTCGACTAAACTTGATATTTAACCTTTGACCTTATTGGTCATTCGATCCCAAAGAGGATAATAAAACTTCCCGCTGGGTCTCGTTTGTTTAATGTTTGTTTTGTTAAAATGATGAGAGAATTATACACGGACAATCAAACGATAATCACCAATTTTCCTACCAAAAGCAAAAAAACAGGTGTGCTGGTGTTTCTTAGAAAACGGTGCCAGTTTCATTTTTTCCCAGAACCAGATCCCTTCAAAACACATGTGATGAGTATGTAGCAAACAAAAAGAGCAGCTATAATGATTGGAAAATGAAAGGCAAAAGCTTTTGCAACCATCTCGAATAACAACCTACTCTTTCACCAGCACCCACATCCATCACCACAACTATTTCATTATTCACCAACCACTCCAGCCCACTCCTTTCTTCTGCGTTATCAGGCCCTTCTTTACAGCTCTGGTTAAGATCATCCCAAAGCTAATGATGTGTCAAAGAGAAGAGTACTTCTGAGTCCCTCCATGCTGCACCCTGTCGCTGAAGGACCTGGAAAACTCAGACACCATAGGATTTTTTTTGTTTGGGGGGGGGGGGGGGGTTTGTTTGAAGGTCTCACATAAAGAATGCACGCAAACACACACTCACACATGCACACAAAGACTGGGCGTTTGACATTAAAGCTCCAGAGCTGACAGACATGACGTGTGGGAGTCTTCACATCAAACGGTGTACTTTTACAGCTGCTGAAAACTTTTGATTTGTTTAGGCCACAGGTTCCAAAACAGGTAGTTGCAGAAGAGACAGGAGATAAAAGAAGCAGAGACGAGCTGAAATAATGCATGACAAACCAAACGTAGGAAACAACAAAAAAACGTTCTTACTTTGGCAGGTGCTGCTTCTCTCCTCGTATCCTGGGTTACATAGACACTTCCCAATAGGCACAAGCCACTCCCCCTCGGTGCTACAGTACATACGTGGAGGCTCTTCTTCTTTGGAGTGATTGACACATGAGCCTTTCACCTCCACCAGTGACTGGGAGTCCATGGGCACTGTATCAGGAAAGGAGGCAAGGTTCCTCACAGTGTATGGGCACTTTTTGAAGTAAACCCTCACTGAAACCAAAGCCACACAGGCGCCCACATCCTGGAAGGCAAGGTAGAAGCCCTTCTTGGACATGGGCCCCACCTCGCGCACCTCAGTATTGAGCTTGAGGATGCGATCGCCAAGGTCCGTTTGAGTAAAACTCTCATCAGCGGCGATGGTGTCAATCTTGAGGAACTGATGCTCTCTGAAATGGCTCCCCTCATCGTCTTCTGTCTCCAGGTAGAGGAGGTTGAAGGTCTCTTTGCAGGTCCCGAGGACCAACGGGATGGAGTTGCAGTCTCTCAAGGTGAACTTCAGCTCCACATAGATCTTCTGGGCTGACCGTCGAGGGATCCAGTTGGTGCGAAGCCAGTTGTTCTGGCTGTACTCCATCACATTGCAGACCTGGAAGGTCCTGATGGGAGTGTAGTGCTCATCCACCCCACTGATCTCCTCCCACTGGAAAAGATGAAGAGAAGGAGAGGTCGAAAGGAGAAACAGGGAGAGACAAGAAGGAACAAAAAAGCCCAGAGGAGGGATGGGACCAAAGGGAAAAACAGAAGCGGATATAAAGAAGCGGAGGCCAGATGGAGGAAGAATAGTTACGAAGAAAGATGGAGCAAAGACAGTAGAAAATTATAAAGTAAATATAGAAAATTAAATGACAGAAGTAAAGAGGGTGAAAAGAGAGGAGAAATTCAACAAAGAGATTCATAGAAAATTGAAGAAACGGGAAAGGAGGAATTGGAGAAGGAGGAATAAGAGGAAAGGAGGGGGAGATAGAGAAAAAAAATAAAGTTATCTCCACCCTGTAAGCATTTAGAAATGAATTATTTAGATCCAGATTCACTCTTGTAGAATACTAAGCATCTAATAAACACTTAAGGGTGAAAAATCACACTACCAGATCTTGTGTAAATTACTCAAATTAATTAAAAGCAAACTTGCTGCCACGTCCAATTTTTCTTTTTTTATTTTCCGATTTGGATGCTGTGAAAATATCTCAGAGAAAAAAAAAATAAAAAATCAAGTGTGATCTCCCGTTTCAGTTGCACTAAATCAACAAGAAGCTTAATTAATGTTAAATATTAACAAAATCTAACAGTGTTTTTTTCCACCCTTATACTAACATTTTTCTCTCTAAAAGTGAGGACTTTTCAAGCTGCAGTCTTGGTTATTTGCATCACAGTACTACTTCTACGAAAAGGAAACGTGCTGATTCCACTATGGAACAGAAAAGGCTACGACGTATAGACAGATGTGAGTGTATACCAGGAACGTTCGTGTCTATCTTACATTTTCCCTCCACTGGGAGAAAGCAAAAGAGAGGGGAGAGGAGAAAAAGAGAGCGGGGTCATTCCTTTTGATTTCAGCACAGCGGGAAGACTCATTGATCATGCGCTTCGGCTTTGCTGTCCGGGCAAATCAACACTGAATCACAGCGGTGATGACTGGACAAACACCTGAAACAGTGGGCTCATAGTGGTTAAAATGACAGGATGGGCGTTAAGTTGTAAATGGATGATTTCTCCATCTCTTCTGTCTGGGTAAATGTGCGTTGAACAAGCCACGTTTGCTTTGGAGGCAGAAAGATACGCAGGGAAAGATTTTTTCCTCTTGTAACAGGAAACTAAAATATAAAGTCTTTCAGAAATAAACAGTCAAACAGAAATAAATATAAACATTGACATAACGCTAAAGTTAAGTGTTTAAATTCTCATCACAAGCAAACGTAACAGGCAGTTTCATCTCGGACCGACGTTAATTCAAGCTAAGTGTTTATGGGTGCCAAACGTGTGTGTGTGTGTGTGTGTGTGTTGTTGAATGCGCTCCCAGACTAAGGGATGGCCACTTTCTTTTCATCTCATGGC
>JBBDHI010000013.1:18767799-18778386 GCA_037177115.1 Craterocephalus stercusmuscarum | reverse complement strand
GTACCAAATTATGCAAATTTCAGCGTAATGGATATTGTCTATATGCATTATTAATATAGTGACCCATAAAAAAAAAAGCTTTTTTGCTTTTAGGATATCATAATTTGTTATGCTATGTACACGTTACAGTAAGAAGAGTTTGTAAGGTGTGATCAGAAAAAAAACCCTTTAAAATGAATTAGAACTTGGTATAAATCTTTTCTAACAGATAATTCACTAGTTGGTTAAGGGGACTGACTGTAAGAGAATCACGAGTCTTAGGTCGTCGTTGGATACAGAGAAGAATGATGCCAGGAGGTCTTTGGCTACGTTATTAAGTGACTGTGTGGCATGTGGATTTACAGCAGGTTTTAGGCATGCCAGCCACCGTCATACATCATCTTCTACATCCCACTAATTCACTTATTACACACTGAGAAAGATTAACATTCGAGGCCCCACAGCGAACAATCAAGTTTACAGGATTTCATTCTGTCGAGAATGTTCACTTTTCAAGCATACATTTGGAAAGAAAAATACAAAGTTTATCACAGTATTAAAGTCCCTTTTATCACAAGTAGACATGTTCTAAACAACGGCAAAGCAAAATAATCAAAGGAGCTGAACATGTTTGAAAAAAAGAGTGTGAGGAACTGTAACTGATGAGAAACATTCTTAGTAATGAATGAGTTATTATGATCATAATACGACATTTGAAGGGACTTCTACTGATAGTCAAACATGATAAGTTACAGCTATTATCTCTTGGATGTCTGAGAAGTCCTGTCACTGTTTTTAGCTGATAAACCTGCAAAGAAGTTCCGACTAATTGCTGAAAATCTGTTTCTGATTGTGGTGAATCGGAAGAATGCGATGGGTCCCTCCCAACTCCATCCACTCCAACATTTTTCCTCTTCTCTCAGTGAGAGTTTGTCCATCTTGATCTCCTGCCAGTGGAACAATCTAGTATGAGAAGGAGGAAAATATTGATTTACGGCCGCAATTTGAAGTCATGGTGTGTTCTGACAAGGCTGAATAGCGCTCCAAACTCATGGAACAGATGTTGTTTAGGAGCAGCTTTGAAGTTGCCAAGACCTGGCGCTCTTACACAGTAACGCGCAAACAAACAAACACATAGGCTGACTGTGTTTACTGCTCGCTGTCAGTACCCTCTTCCTCCCTGCGGTTCTCAGGCGGCACATTCCTCCATACTCGCAGTGTAGAGAAGGAGGAGAAGCCAGCGGGCTGCTGGCATGTAACACTATCCCCCCCACACCAAACATCATACCACAGACGCTTTCATACGTTTGCCAGCACCACAATTCTTCGCCCATTCTGCCGTCCTCTTATTTTCTGGAAGGACTACATGAGAATTTAAAACCGAAAAAAGGAATGGAAGTTGTTCCCAATAAAGTATAATTAACATAATATTCTTTTGGACTGGGGTAACGCAAATATCGGATCTTCATATCCATTGTAGGGGGATATGTCTAAATGCTGTAAGATGGTTTAAGGATCGTGTAATGCCTCTATTCTTATATTATGCAGAATGTGTCCAGCAGTGTGTCTAACTGTTTACATGAAAAGAACAAAAAATTCAAGTGCCCCACGGTTTCCTGTATTTGCACCAATGATTAATTAGGTTATGGTTCATGAGGCAAATCCTCCCTCTCACCCACTGAGAGATGCTTGTGATAGGACTGACTGACCAGTCATAACAGGGTGAGACAGAGCTGGGCCTCCTTCCACAAGCCTTCTCTTTCCAAATCTACATCATATTGTTTTAGTTCTGTGGGAAAGGAGCTGGCAGGGATCAAAGTGTAAAGCTTGTAGGGAGTATCTGGGGGTTATGGGATTATTTTTTCATGTAAATAGGAAAAAGATAGGATAGAAAATATGATAATTGCCAGTTGTTGAAAGAACAGGCTGTCCCCTTTGATAAAAGCTTGAAAAACAGTCAGTTGTGGTCTTCGGCAATGTTTCACACGACTCGTTTTATAGCCAGATCTATGGACTTAGTAGTTAATATAACAGCAATGTTAAGGGGTTACCTGAGAAAAACAAATCCAGAAATACTATAAAAATCAGTTTTGATAAAACTAGCAACTATACAGAAAAGTTTTTCTTTGCAGTATTAAAGGTAGAGAATTTCCAGAACCGAACGATCACATATTGTTCCTGGGAAAGAAAGAGATGGTTCGTCTTTCATAGCAACTCGATACTTCCCGTCAGTTTTGGGGATTTGCCTAATTTTTGATCAGGTGCAGATTGGAGGAGAGAAAAAAAAAGATAAAAGAGGGACTTTTTCACATTTCAGAGTATGTGTGCTTTTTTATGCTCAAATAAACTGGCCATTCACCAAGATCTTTTTTTTTATCAAGACATGAAATAGTAGGCCTGATAAGGGAATAAATAATTTATATATTGTAAACATGCATTTTTTCAGTTCTATGTTTTGTGTGTCACACTTTAAAATTACTAAGTTAACTTCAATGTGCAGATTTTTTGCGTAAATCTCTCACTCAGAAAAGCAGCATTTGCATCAAGTTCTGTGTTTTTTTAGGTTTTGAAATTAAAATTTTTTGGATGTTAAAAAAAGACCAGAAAGAAAAAATTAAACAAAGGTCACAACACATATAAACTAAACACAGATGAATATTAGTAAGACCTCCAAATTATAATCTTATAGTTTTAATGGTTCTGGAACATGTTTATTGCTTATTTACATTAATCAGCCTTGATATGAAAGCACTGATACACTAAATGGATAAAGATGAACTTCTCATTGCTTTGAATCCTTATATTCGTGTAGTTACTTATTCACCCCCTGTCTGTACATGCTGTGGACCAATCCCTTTCTCAGGGACAAAAAAAAGTACAAAAGTGCTCAAGAATGTCTTGGGGAGTGCCATAAAGGACCAAAACTATAGACAGTCCTACAACCCACAGGACCCACCCCCCCTTTGTAAGTGACACTACAAGACACACCCGGTGGTCCCATACCAAACCTCAACAGGTCAGAGCTGTTATGGTGGAATGAAAGGGGGACCTACACAATCTCATAAAAAGTGTTGTGATTTTTCAAAAAGTTAATTGATGGAAACAGACTTGTGTTGCTGTTGCAAGCCAACCAGTTCATTACACAGAACTTCCATCATTATGGGGGGGTAATTTCTTTGGGAAAAAAAAAAAAAAAAAGAACGCAATCATGAGTCAGCTAAATGTTACTGTATACCAGTAAAAGAGAACAGAGTGGCAGACTGTAAGTCATTTTTCTTCGAAAAGAATATACAGAAAACACCATCATACCTGGGAATATATTAAGTCAAAAAAACCCATAAACAGAGAATGGCTTGAAACAAAACAGTTAGACATAAGGGTTCATTTACTGGGGAAACCAAACCAAACATGGCTAAACCATAAGGGCTGGTAATTAGAGGCAGGAGACAACATTTGGTCTCCCTGATGGCACTGAGGTTTTGTCAAAAGGAGACTTGCAAAAAGAAATGCAAACACACTGACAGGAACTCTGTATTTTTTTCTTCCACAAACACGCACACTCAGCCCCCCTCCTGCACGTCTAACTGGCAGACTAAAACTAAAACTAAAACTAAAACTAGAAGAGAAGTTGCCTGTCAATGGTTAGAACCACCCTGATGATCTCTTTATCTTATTCTTTAAAATATTTATTTTAGGTCTCAAATGTGAATCCATAACTAATCCATCTCAAAGTAGTGGGTGTTATTTCCATCTCGACTAAAATTGAAATAAGATGCAATTTGGATCTTGAAATGTGAAAAATTAATAATTTTAACTGAGAGAAAACAATTGTAGGAGGCAAATGACTAGACCACCAGTTTTACTGTAATTATAAGCTAATTTCATGGTGTTGCAACATCACAGTCATGGCCAAGTGCTGCCTGAGATAATTAGCAAAGTGAAATGGAGGCATTGTGTTTTCTGGGAGTTCTGCCGTAATACCAAAATATGTAATAAAATCAGCTCTCATCAATCTTTGAAGCAAAGCCTCTTAACTTCCATCTCACCCCCTCTGCCGTAACTTCTGCCAGTATCGTGTTGGATACTGTTCCTCCTCCATCTGCTATTGGATCAAAGTCATCCACTCTGCCCAGCCATGCACACACACACACACACAAACACACACAGGTTTCCAAACAATGTCTGCCAAATAAGACCTTGGCAGGAATGCTCCTGACTTCTAATATAATTTCAATTTTAGTTATTTATAATTTCATAAAAAATTATTTTGTCAGGGAAAGAGACAGTGTGTGATATTTTTCCAGTAGAAGCTATAATATACAAATAATGGCATAAACACCAGATCAACGTAACAGCTTTAAAAAGCATGTCAGCTGTTGTAAAAGTGACCGTGTGTGTTTGAAAGGTTTAGCTCAGAGCAGCATTCTTCTTTGGGAAGATAGTCGGTATGTTGCTGCACTGTTGCAGAGACATTTAACTAAAATATTCAGGAGAAAAGCACCTTAATTATACAGATGATGGAGTAAAGGCCCTGAAGTTGTGTGTGTTCATGTGTGAGTGCGTGTCAGCATGGCACAGCTTCCACAATAGCAGCTAATTGGCCAATGGCTCCGAAGAGCGGCAACGCTCATTGGGTGCATCTGTGCTGTCTAGACCGCCGCTGCACATTTTCATGTGGATTCTTGCTGGCATGCACAGATGTGCGCACATGTTTATTAACACATCATACATATATAAATGCAATGCACACATACACAGCAGGCAAACACAATCAGTCACTAGTCACATCCACGAAAAACAAAGAGACCGACTTCTGTGTTTCCTCCTGGTGCCGTGAGAGAGGAAGACGAGACAAAATGGAAGACGCTGTGAGGTCAGGAAGCACTCATTTTCAAACACTCATGCGCGCACACACTTTTAACCCACTCCTTCACAAATCTAAAACATGAGAGGGTTTCTCTTTCATTCATTTTCTCTGTTGTTAAATGTACCAAAGCCATTAGTTTTTTGTTTTTTTTTTGAAAAAACACCAGCTGGAGCAGTGAGTGACACTGAAAAGTCTCAAGTACATATTAGTAACATAACATTAATACACAGTAATTGTTTCAACACCTGCTCATTAAATTCCCGGCCTTTCAAATGGAACATTTTCACTAAGTGAATGGTTGATTTATTTGCGGAGGGAAACATTTTCACAATTTTGACAGAGAAATATTCTCCAGACACAGAAAAGTATGAAGATTAATGTGTACTCCGATGGATGAAGCAAAACAAGTGGTTCTTTTCGGGTGACCAGTTTCAAGTCGAAGCGCAGCAGAGCAGGTTTTATAAGAAAATCTTTTAATAGTAATGTCTTTGTCTTACATTGCAAACTACTCTTGTGTGGACTTCTCTGCTTCTATCATCTGCTTGTAGTCGTTTTGCCTGTGGAGCTCTGAGCCGTTTGGCAAGCTTGCTGAAAACCAAGGCTTTGGGTGTGGTGCACAGCTACAAATTTAATCCCAAACGCATTAGAAAGACCTTGTGTTGAAACTTTGAGTGTCCGGAATAAATCCATGGTAGAAGTCCCTTAGGAATGTTGTTTTGTTTGTGGCAACACTCTTTGAATGTGCTGCTATGCAAATTATGAAAATTACAAGCCCAGTGGAAACACAGCTAAACATTTTCTACAATACAGTTATTCATTAGACACACTGGGAGTCAGACCTTTCAACCACTGGGAGATGGAACTACTTTAAACTCTAAAGTAGTGTTAAAAATACTTTCCTTATTATGTAATAGGTTTAAAAGGTGAGAAGCAGACTAGAACCTCTTCATTTTCTCAAATCATCAAACAAATGCAATATGAGCTACTTTACAGTTATTGTTGCCTTTCACTGCACCATTGTATTAAAGTTTTAAACCCATACATTCTACCTATTGGGTGCTGCTGTGAGTGCAGTAATAAACACATATTTACAAGGAGCTTATGGATCATTAAACACTTTATAGAAACTGTAGTTGTTCACGGGTAAGCAAGCCAAACTCTGTCAGAGAACTCACTTGTAAAACATTGGAGCACGGTGATACTGAGTTGCTGATGTGAGCAAGTGGAAGAGTGTATGCCTCTCATACTGGGAATGCTCGTGTTTTTTCAGTTGAAAATAATCGCATCAGCTCATAATAACAGGTTGTCATGTTAAATGATTATACATTACCGGCAATGTTCAAACTGCTAGCTCATCAAGTAAACTTGCACACTGCAACAAAAATCTCCATGTATGAAAAATAAGACGTGTTATTTTCCCACACTCAGTGAGTTCATCTAGTTTTGCAAATGGTTCAAATAACACCTGATACAAACGGCTGAGGCACTTGAAGACACATGGACTCTTCGTTTTCTTTTCCAGGAATCCATTCGTTTGTTTGTCTCAATTTATGAACACAGTGAGAAACACATGAGAATCACCAAACGAGTCCAAATGGGGCAATGGCACTTGGTCATTGCTCATTATTACCAGCCCTGTTCCTGTAAAATCCACATGGCGCTCCATCATAGAACAGGTATGTTGGCATCCATTAGCTCATTATTTGTCAGCACAGTCTAAGTTTGAACATCCTCTGGAACACATGGTTCCAATCAGCACAGCTCCGACCACAAAACCACTGTGTTAGTCTAATCTCTAAATACCATGTGTAATGGGCTCTGTGTCATTATACTGCTTCGCTTTATGACACACACATCATCCACAAACAGCAGCGTGATGGGTTGTGTTTGTACCACATCCAACCAAAACACTGAATGGTAAAACCCTCATCAGCCGTCATATGGGCTGCCTTTCATGTGAAGAGTGTCTGATGCTCTTCCTGTCTTGTTTAAGACACTTTTAATGTACCCTTGGGAGGGATTTACATGCTTTTATAAACAAGCAGGAGGGGGCTGAAAACTGTCTCCTTATACTTTTATGTCTGCCTTTTATCTGCGCTAGTTGTGAAAACTACTAAAACAGTAGACATTTGGATAAACTTTTATTACCCTCTCAATGTCTTTAGCTGTCACCATCTCTCCTTCTTAGTCCCACCAGTTCACTTTTCCTGCTACAAAGACATCCTGAGAACAGAGGGATTACCTCCATTTGTCTTCATTAGCATATTAGCTAACAGGGTCTTTGCTGGAGCCCGTGGGAAACTGCTGTAATTGCTAAGATAGCTACAGACTAAACCACTGAGCTTGTTTCAGTAATGGAGAGATCTTAGCGATGAACTTCACCATGACTCTTATGCTCTCCTTTTCAGCCTTATAACTGTGCGCGCTCACTGAATGTGTGAAAGTGTAGAAACTATTGAGAAGACAACAGCCCAGAAAATTACTCTGAGCAGCCAGCTGTTTCTGAGTCTCATCACGGGAATTCTTCAGCAAGCATAATTCTGGCACCATCTTCTCATGGTGCGACGAACATTTACATGAAAATAAATCAACCCTCCCATACACGCTTGCTTTATGAGAGCTTGCTGCTTACGAAGAGTTTTTTTTTTTTTCTGTTTCATTTCATTGGGATGAATACAGAAATTAATTATCGCTGCTTATCTGAACTGTTTGCAAGGACTGGCTGTTTGATCCATACGTGTGGTTTCAATGCACTGTGATTCAAATTACATTCCTGCTTTCGTCTTCAGACGGCATCTTACACAGTCGAACTGACTGCTCAAATGTTTTAATTTAGAGGCAAAAACAAACATGGAAATTACAGCAACTGTGCCCAATTAGGGATATGGCTTACTATGATTCTGTGGGTGATTAGCTGCCTTTCAAGTAAGAAGATGTCACCCTACATCTGATGTTCAGAGCTCTAAGCGTGGTTGTAAGGTTTGGTGTGAATTTAATCTAATTTGAAAGTTAAAGAAAAATAGCAATGTAATATTTGTTATGCATGGACATTAATTTAAAAAAGTTACCATCGGCACCAGCAAATTGTTTTAAGTGTTCTATGTGAACAAAGGTGATTGAATGAAAAGTGATGTGAAATGCAACTAGTTTTCCAATCACAATGACCATATAGAGTGGTGGAAAAAAGTTTTCGGACACCCTTAAAAATGTTCACAATTACAAATATTTTCAAATTAAAGAATTTTAATTGCTTTTTTCAGGTTTTGTTGTGTATTTTTGCTATGGCTGTAAAAAAAAGAAACTGCATTTGAAGACCTAAAAGTGATTCTTAAAGGTGTAATAGAAGATTTTTGTGTCTTTTCAGAAAGCAGAGACTGTTAGTAAGTTTTTGAATAAAGCGCTGGCCATGCCTACGATGACATACACGAGCTTGAGTTCAGCTGTGACACCGGCATCTAGCCAACTCTGCCATCATCTCAGAAATGTCTTCTAACGTCTTTCTCCTCTTCTTAGCAACATAGAAAAAAATCGTCCTTTTGCCACCGCCGCCTTTAGTGGCCTTTAGCTCTGCTATCAGACATTGCTAACTGCTAGCAGAGTGATTGTTAGCCACCTGCTGTGAACATTACTCAGGAGCGTGCACGGTATTTATAGCACGTCCAAAGAGTGGTTGACAGTCCGATAGACAAATAAAACATGCAGTGACTGCAAAAATGATTGGTCGATGTTTTTTAAGTCCTAGTACTTTCACAGCAGATGTATAATGACAATTATTTGTTCAAAGATTTTAATTCACCATACCTTATGGGGCAGTGAATCAATTTTTAATCTAATATTGCAAAAATTGTTAAAAGAAACTTTTCTACAACACCTTTAATGCGCTATTTTGAACATGTAATTTGAACATCTGTTTATTGTTTTTCTTATTCTTTTGTATGCATTCTATTATATCTTTTGCTTAAATTGTACAGCGCTTTAGTACAATGTTCTTGTTTTAAATCTGCTAAGAGAAAATATACTGGAATGGATTTGATTTTTTACCAAATGCATGGGCTGTTCGAAAACTTTTTTCCAACACTGTGGGTAAATTGTTTGTTCCTTTAAGCCCAATAAAATGTTTTTGTTTGTTTTTGAGTATCAATGCTTGTAAGCAGCAGGAGGGGAATTTCTACATTACTTAGAATGGAAAGCCACTAGTGCCAAACATATGAGGTCCTGTTATTGTTATATGCTTTAAATAGGTTCCTCATCAGGACGCAGTGTGTATGAAACATGTGTGATTTATTTCATGCATACTTGGATTAGGTTGAAAACATGATTTTGATCAAAGCTGAAATGTGCTCTTTTTACAATCCAACTATAATCTTCAAATGATTCAAACTTTCAAATGTGATTCTAGGTCATTTTAGCCTGCATGAATATATGACCCATGGGCTAGTTTTGAGGAGGTCTTCAGTCTCGGCAGTGACAAGAAGCAATGTGAGATGAATAAGAAGCTTCCTATTGTATCATCCGTATACATACATGCATAAACTGCGCTCTCAACCCACAGTTCCAAATATGTCAACATTGGTGTTTTCACGGAAGGCAACCACAGTAAATTAAAACCACATAAACAATCCAAGCTTTACAATTACTATGCATGTAACAAGCACACATTACTGATTTTGCCTGGAGATGACAGGCATGCATGCTTAATCCACCAAATATACACATCCTATTTGACTGTATGAAGTGTTCTGACACAGGCCCAGTATTGCATTTACACTGACATACACGCTTAGCATAATGGCATCCCATACTTTGCTTCCAGATAGCATTTTTCAAACTTTGTTGCAGTTTTACCAACTCCCATCACACTAATAAGTGGATTTCTCTGAGACACTAACTAGAAGCCCCTCTACCATGAACTGAAGCTTGTCTTGAACCAAAAGTTGTCTTTTTTTTCAAAGTCTTTGTGATAATGCAAACACCTATTACTTTTCTTAAGTGATTAAGCAAGTTCAGTGAAGAGACTCACCAGGGACTGCATTCACACATAAAAAGCACTTACAGCATAGCTCCACTTCTTAGGATTGGGTTGAGACTCCAAAAATATGATGTCTTACAAAGTGTTGAGTGTCCACATGTTTTTAAACTGGACATGAAGTTCACCATTTCTTTGAAATGTTAAAATAAACTTAGAGAAACTTATAGATTGATTCATGATAAACTTTATTAAATCTTCACATGTACAAATAAATTATCTTCAGTGTCTTCATTGACCAATTTCTTTATATTCAGAAAAAACAGTTTGATGTAAATAGTCTTTTACAGTAGCAGCCTGCCTCAGCAGGTCAGCGATGAGCTATGGAGAAGCTGCCTGAGCGCTCACAAAACAGAACAAAGAGTTGTAGATGTTCACTCGCCACCAAACTCCCCTTAAATCACTTTGTTGGGATCTGATGTCATCTGTGGGAAGCCCAATTTGTGGCCCAATCCACAGAGACCAGCACTCCACAGGCCAAAAGATCCCTTGCCAACATCACGGTATACCAGATACTCCAGGACACACTCAGATGATCTCTGTCCATGTCTTCAGTTTTCAGAGTGTTCTGGCAGAGAGGAAGACAATATCAGGAAGGTGGTCAAAATATGATGGCCAGTAGGTGTCAGGAGGTTGGTTTTTGTTCCGAGTGAAACATCTTTTTCAGAGAGGATCTTTGCTGCAAGCTGCCACTACTCAGCTGGAAGCAATCATT
>JBBDHI010000013.1:18517834-18550658 GCA_037177115.1 Craterocephalus stercusmuscarum | reverse complement strand
CTCTATAACACAATTTATGAATATTCTTTATCTTATTACTTCATGTTCACATGCAGAAAGCAACTTTTTTTTTTTTTACTTTTAAAGCAAAATTACTGCATTGCTCTACAGAGCTCTACCCGCCCAAATACATGAAGCAGATTTTATGGCCAGACATTTTCCCCAGCAGCTATTTTGAAAGGCAAAGATAGTGTCGGGGAAGTAAGTGAATATTGGCACAAATTACAGAAATACTGATATAAATGAATGAAAATGTGGATCTTATTTTGTAGATAAATACATGGCTGTTGAGGCACAGCCCATAAAAGAGTGGGGCTTTATTCAAAGTTAGTGCTAGTGGGAGAAGGGATGCAGCTTTCACTGAACCAGCTCTGTGTGCTTGTAAGTTTGCTGTCCTCAGGGCATTCCTCAGGGATTGTGTCCAGTGTAGAACAGCTGGAGGGTCTGTGTACATGCACAAAAAAGGGCAGAAGAGGAGCTCTCACACAACCAGCAAGCCCACCTGTAATGAGTGGGGTTCGCTGCTCTGTCTGCCTGCATACAACAGCTGCAGTGTTTGCTGCAGCATTGCTGTTTCCCTGTGGGGACATCAGGTAGAAAAAGGAAGGGTCTACTGTTTTTTACCTGCTCGGTGGGGGGTAACAGGATGCCTCCAGGTGAGTCAATCAAGAAGGGGTTTTGATGTGCACAGGAATTCTGCTTTTCTGACACAGATTTTTGGAGCACTTGACACCAATTTGCAGTAAAAGACAACTTTCAGTTAAATTCTTTGAAAACTAAATGTTATGGCAAGAGATACATATTCTTTATCTATAACTGTAAATTCAATTTTAAAAGAGAGAAAAGAACCTTTCAATGATGGCGCCGCCGGCGCAAAAGTAAAGCACTGGTGCGTATAGTTTTCATATATAATCTGCAGCATCGCTCTCCAGGTTGACTATACAGTAGATCCAGCTGAACAATTCAAAAGGGTCAATGATAGCATCTTCACCTTCTGTCTCCTTTTGGAAACTAGTCACTTGAAACAGGCTGCTTATGAGAGTTATCATTTAGAATTCCTGCCATCATATCCTATTTGAGCTTTAAAAAAATGACTAATATCACTATTCACAGGGAAGATTTTAACAGATCAGATTCTACAGAGGCTTTTGTTGCAGTCTGTCATCTCAGGTTTAATAGAAAATATTTAGCTGTTTGGTGCAACTGCTCCATTTAATGAAAGGAAGCATCAGTGGGTTTGCAGCTTCACTTGATTGGATGAGTAGGAAACTAGAAAAATCATTGCTCTGAGAAAAAGTCGATGAAAAGCAAAGGGAATAGAGAGCTGTTGACAATCTTGTGAATTACTGTTGAGCTTTTCTGTCAGTAACACAGTGTGGAAGGAAATGATCCAGAACACTGCTTTGGACAAAAATGGAGTTGAATGGCATAAAACCTAAATATCCTAAATGTCAGTGAATCTACATGAAGACATCCTTAAACTCAATCTGATAAAAGCTGAAATAGCAACACTGGTCCACAGCACAAAACACTGCAGTACAATTTCTTGTACTCTGTTCTCTATTTTTCTGCAACTATAATTAATTTACTAAGAAACTGTGGAAATACACCTGCCTGAGTCATGTCTGCTGCTTGGTTGGATTATGTAATATCCAAAGTAAGTTTGTTAGCCCATTGCTGATTCATTTGGCTGCTCTTACTCTATGCTAAACTGTTATCTCAACCATTAGTTATAAAACATCAGTTCCTATAATTGTCATTGGATGCAATGGTTTCCTTACGTTAACATAAATGCCTCATGATTTCTATCATTCCATAGAAAGAAACATGAAACCTTTGGGCTAAAAAGGGCATAAAAATTTTGAAAATTGTTAAACTAAATCTACGTGTTTTTGCCGCTGGGCTTGCCATGCGATGGATTGGCAATCTATCCAGGATGTCCTCTTTCACTACAGAATGTCTGTAGAGGATTGGTCTTTATAACACACATACCAAATAATAAACTGTAACCTGTGTGTGCATTCAGCATAGAGGAATAATTTGTTTATAATTTCATGGTTGTTTCCTAATTTAATCAAGTTATAAGGGATGCTTATAATCCCTCTAATCACTTGATCTTTAAACTCAGTAGTTTAATAATTTGCACTGCAACCCCATTGACACAAGAGGGGAGTATTGCATTGGTCATTAATGGTGCTGCACCTTTCCAACAATAGAGCATAATCAGTATTACTCAGTAGGATCTCAATGGAAAAGATGACAGTGGATCTGTCGGTGCCTAATATTGCATGTTAAAGATAGTCAAATATTCTGATATAATAAACATGATACATTTACTCCCATACAGTTATTCTGCACAGCTTTTTCAACCCCAGCTGCAGTGATCACATTCCAAATTGTAATTAATCTTACACCCATATGGTTCCCTGGCAGTCATCCATCATTAATCTGTCATCAGTGATTAGCGGCGAGAGGAATCACTTCCGCTCCGTCCGACAACTCAACATAAACAGCCACCTGAAGGAAGAACGTAAATAATAAATGGAAAAATTGACTAAAAGCCTGCGGTGTGAAACACAAGTAATAACTTGCTCTCCCTTATTTATTCTTGTCTAGAGCCTTTGAAATAGGAACAATAAGGAAATTCAAGTTTATGAAGCACCACTGAAACAAGGGTTCAGGGGGTTCTGTGAGAGGAGTTTGTTTGATTATGGGTAAACTGGAGTGTTGTGTTAAATGGCAGGGAAAAGAGTTCCTATTCATCAAGAAAACACATTTAGATTATCTCAGCACTCATATCACACACAAGCCTTTTCAGACTGGTCTGACCACTTTTATCAGTAAATGGAGCTGGCTAAGGTGTCACCCAAGTATGCAACTTCAAAAAGAGATCTTACTCCACTTAGATCTCTGCACGAACACGACATCGGGCCGGTGATTGTGAGCGTCTAGCTGTCGGTGGGATAGTGATAGCTTATATCTACATTGTGTCTCTCACACACAGGGGAAAACAGAAATTTATCGCAAATGGACTGTTGAGATTTCAACCATAATTTCATGGCAGGATGGAAAATCTCATTTGTTTAATACACAAAGACCAAATTGCAATAGTTTAGTGCATACAGGGGAATACATGTTTTTGTGCAAAATAAAAACAGACAAATGTGGTTTTATGTAGTTTTTAAACCCTTTCTGATCATCTAAAGGCCTCCCTTATGTTTCAGACTTTTAATTCTGATCTCTTTCTTCCCTCTTTTTCTCTCTGCAGGGTCTCTGACTCCTTGCATATACAAGTTTCCAGATCATGGACTAAGTAGCAGTTCTTGTGCACTGAGCCATGGTTTCTCCTCCTTGCCCTCTGCCCTCCTCTCTACTGATGATGCCCATGGAGGACATGGAGGAGAGGTGAAAAGCGACCCCCAAAGAAAGAGCATACGGGAGCAAGAGGATGCTCCCGCCATGGATTCCCCACAGATACGAGAGCTGGAAATGTTTGCAAACGACTTCAAAATACGCAGGATCAAACTTGGTGAGCGGAACTTGAAATAACCTGAAACTATTTCATTATCCAGCTGCACCACTGGCTTCGTTTATCCCAACAGCTTTTTGGTCTTTTTTATGCACTTTTTCTCTGCACCCACCTTGCTTCTCTGAGTATAACGGACTGTATGAAGTATTTCTATTTCTGTTTCCTTTTGACCCCAGGCTACACTCAGACTAATGTAGGCGAGGCTCTCGCTGCAGTGCACGGCTCCGAGTTCAGCCAGACCACGATCTGCCGCTTTGAAAATTTGCAGCTGAGCTTTAAGAACGCCTGCAAACTCAAGGCCATTCTGGCTAAGTGGCTTGACGAAGCAGAGCTGGCTGGTGGTGAGTCACACATATCCACTGTATCAACCCCCGTAGAGTGTTTATTTACAGTTGGTGTAATCTTTATCTATCTCAATGAGGTTAAACCCACACTTTAGGTTCAGAGAGGTAGTATTTTGTTGAAATAACAGCTCTAGGCTGAGATACTAAAGAGATATTTTGATCTATTTCACCATACATTTATGTGTAACGTGTCTTTTTTTCAGACGTGTGGAAAGATAACAGTTGGATTACACATTACACAAGTATAGAAATGTCTGTAATTTCACATTCAATACTTTTTAAAGCTACTTTCTTGGGTGCTGTTTTATTTTTCTCACTATGAGCTAGAAATCTTATCCTTCCAAACCAAACTTCATGCAGTTTCTGTCATAAAGACATTTATAGAAGGTTCCTCTGGGTTTAACGTGACTTGTAAAACAAATCATTTCTAAACTATGACAAAGTACTTTCTTTCTTGCTATTTGTTGTTCAGGATTTATTTAGTGAAACAGACAGATATATAAAAAAACTTCATTTTGAACTAATTTGACTTTGACTTCTTTTGAACTTGATGCCATGATACATGGATGACGTTTGCAAGTTATTGAATCTTTAGATACAGTATACTGTATAACACTTCATTAACATACTGTAAGTAAGCAAAAAACAATTCTAAAAAGAAGTGATAAAATGCTCATTTTCTCTCCCTTAAGAGGGCACTTCTTTGGATTTTCTCTGTACGAAACTTTCTGTTGTTTCTTCTGACTGCCTCAACAAAGAGGCAGCTCTGACAAACATGACACCTGTACAGTGTGCCAAATAACAGGCTCTTATGGTGTTATTCATTTTCACATGATTCATCAGTTAGGTAATAATTTTCTTGCACGATTATGAAGACTTAAAAGTGATTGCCTTAAACCGTGGGTCTCAAAACTTTTACTTTACAATCTTTCTACATGAAACACAACTGGTGCTCACACTCACATCATAAAGTATGCATCACTGAACTATGATCTGCTCCTTCTCATACTCATTCATTTTCACCGTTTTTAGGGAAGATGCAAAACCATCAAGGATTCATTGAAGATGTCATTTATCCCTGAAGTATAGCCTGATATGTTTTATATTATTATTATTATATTATAGTATTTATATTAATTAGATTTTATTGAAACACCATTTTGATCATTTAAGGCTAGCTGTTGGATAAGAAAAATAAGTGAGTTCTCTTTGATGCTATTTCAATAGGATTTTGTTTAAAAGTAGGTGTTTTCTGTCATCATCGAAATCAGCTGTTTGCTAAGTTAACTCCATTTTTGACTTCCCTGCAGCCTTGTATAATGATAAAATAGGAATAAATGAGAGGAAGAGGAAGCGGAGAACAACTATCAGGTGAGTATTATGAGGACTGACTGTACAAAACCTACCCTTCAGATAGTTCACCCTTACAGCAGCTTGTTGGCTTTTACCCTCTCTTATGTGATTCTGCAGTCTCGGAGCTAAAGAGGCCCTGGAGCGCAGCTTTGTTGAGAAAAGTAAACCATCCTCCCAGGAGATAGCCCGGATAGCCAAAGGCCTGCATCTGGAGAAGGAGGTGGTCCGAGTCTGGTTCTGCAACAGACGCCAAAGGGAGAAACGTGTGAAAACAAGCCTCAACCTCAACTCTTGTTTGACCAAAACCAGTTCGAACTACATCACCCAAATGGGCAAAACACAAAGACCAATGTCATAATTCAATGTTCCGGTAGGGAGTGTTTTTCTGTTTGTTTTAACAGAGGCTCCTGCATGACCACTGCTTGTAAGGATTCATTATTTTCACATCATATACACAAGAGCAATAACTGTAGTGTGACTGTAGGGAAAATAAACACTAAAAATAATTCCCTCACCTTCGATTCAGAAAAAACGATGCCCAGAAACAATTTCTATCAAACGAACTTTCACATCTGCTTGGAAAATTAAAATGAAAAGAAAAAAACACTCCATTAAAATATAGCTACAATGCTTGTCATTCTCAGTTGCAAATGTCAGCTGAATTTACACACACAATCAGTTGATGTAGTTTCTCCGTTTCATGTGTATGTTATTTCTGTCAGAAATTCTCTTCCACTGTATTTTAATGCAACATTGTTCCAGAGGAAATACAATTTAAAAAAAGATGAATGTCAAAAGGAACACCAGTCATTAGTTTGTGCTGTTTGATATTGAAACTGTGAAGATTGAAAAGAAAAAGGAAATGCTGCAGCTCCAGGCCCTGACATTTAAAAGCAATGAACCTTGCCTGCGCCGCGTTTGCTTTGTGAGCGCTGAAAGTCTATTAAACACACAGACTAAATGTAATTTCACCCATAAACTGCAGAGTGCAGACAAGTCCTGGTAAAGGACAGCTCTGTGCCTTCTGCAAACATTTACAATATGGGTGGGAAAGTGAAAATATAGTTGTTGTGAAGATAATGTTTTTTTTTTTTATCATGTAAGCAGAATTTAACAACTTTGTTCTGTTTTTTGTTGTTTTTGTGGTCATATTGTGATTGAAACTGATGTTTTTGTGCTCTTTTTAATGAAGTGTTGTTTAAAACAAATGTTTTTATTTAATGTAGCTATAGTCCTACAAACCTATTTATTTGAGAATTAATATATTGTGTTGATCTACTTTGCAGCAAACAGCCTCTTTGATTTATGGTTTGAAGCACGAAACTTTGACAGAAAATGGATTTTGATGTCAGCAGTTTGCCTGATCATTTTTAGATTTGTGTGCTTGTGTCATATCTGCCACCACAAAGAGGAACATCAGCCAGTCGAGACTGACCTGCTTATGATGACTGATGTGAGATGTCTTAATGCAGAGAGGGACCAAGCCTCTTAAATGTCTCATTGTGCACCCTGTATTACACACAATGCATATCAGGGGTAAATCTGCCATTTAGAAGAGCTTGTAATTGATTAATTTAATAAAAGCAGGTGTTAAACACGACTGTCAAAAAGACAGAAACGTATTCATTCGTGCCAAAGATTTACATAAGGAGTACAAATTTTCTCATTTAATCTCTGAGACTGATCCAGTTTCAGACACTGTAAGGTACTTCAGCTAAAATAATAAATTGTGTTCTATGAAAAACTCCTATTCCTGTGCCAAGTCTCATGCTTTTTTACTGTATTACTAAATCAATACATACATTAGGAGGACAAAGACTGGATATTCATTAACAAAACCACAGGAAACCTTCATTCAGGACAAGAGTTTCCACTGTGACGTATATTTGGCTGGGTAGGTGAAGTGCTATCAGGGGAAATAAATGCAGCAGTCATGGCCTGCCGCTTGATACACTTCTTGGGGTGGATAGCGGAAAGTTAAGGCGAGGCAATACTTAGGATGAAGCTACTAAGAAGCTTAAGCCAGTCTCTCTGCTGCCTTGGATTTATTGCCGGTGCTCCTGAAGATAGATTTTTTTCATTGTAGTCATTCTTTGAACTTTAATGTCTTTAGAAAAGACAAAGGGTTAAAGCTCAAACCAAAGTTATCAGCATTTTGATCTGATTTTCAATTAATGCCAATGCAAATACCAGTGGCATTATTGCAAGTCCTCAATAGTAAATGTAGCCGTTGCAGTGTTTTCACTTGCTTTTCTTAAAGCACCACACCAGTTACTTAACATGCTATATCCAGTTTACTACCAACCATGCTCACTTTACAGTCAGAGCAAGCCATTAGATCTGTTCAATCCTGTGAAATATGTCATCAGTTTAAAACTTTTAGAATTTCATTAGATAAGTGGTGTTTATAGAATAACCACTTGCATTGATTTCCTACTTCTACTTTACATTTTTGCCAGCAAAGTCATTTATAAGCAGTTAAATCCCTAACAATCATTGGCCTCAAGATAAAAGAAAAACATATTAAACAACCTTACAATTGTACCTGAAGAAACTTTATTCCTTATAAAAAGCCATAAACCTTTTACAGAGTCAATTTACAATGAAGGGAAAATAAACAGAAAAGGAGTTAAAACACTAAATAGCCTATTTCTGGAAGTGCACGCAGAGGTGAAAATCTGCTAAAGCCTCCATTCTGCTCACAATTACAATAGACTGGTTCATGGCAGAGGAGTAATTGAACTGGAAAAAAACAAAAAAAAAATCAATGCATTGTATAGGTTGTACATGTCAAACACATGCAAGACACATTTTCTGTTGTTTTTGGCAACAGGGATCGATATAGAAACAGGCCAGAGAGATACAGAAAGACAACATTACAATGGGAAGATGTTGCTTTCACTCTCACAAAGTCTGAAGCTGCTGACAAAAAAAAAAAAAAATCACTCTCCAGAAAAGTCAGCTTCAGCTCCAGAGAGGGGAAAACATTCTGTAGATCACAGTGTCATTCTGGCATACACTCCCATTATGTTGTAGTTGTAGTGTGCGGTTTTTGTGATTGAGGCAGCTTTAAACAACCAATGACAGTAACTGCACAGCAGCTGAATTAAAAGAGGGACTGCAGGACCAGCGACAACCCACAATCACTGTGTAAATCAAACATCTACTCCACAGCCAAAAGATTCATTTGATTATTCAGAATACATCAGTCAACTATGCCGTTTATAATTTGGGTTAACGTTTTGTCTGAAAGAATCACAACTTCAGTTTGCCCTCGTATCAGTCTGCTTCACCACACCTCAATCATTTCTGATTCCAGTTTCTATAGTAGCACATGGCAACTACCTAGATGGCCGACCAGCATTTCTTATACGATGACAGTGATCAGTTGTGTGGCGATTACTTTAACACTTGTATGTTAAAGGAATCAAGACAGAAAGTCTTAATGAAGCTAGTTTCCCTCAGAGAATGTGAATCAGATCACTTTAAATTAACAAGTGAGAGGGATAGTCTGAGTCGGAAAAACACTAATTCCATCTGCTTATTGACAACCCCTAAGCTCTTTTTAATTACAATGTTTTATTCATTAAAACTTGCTGGAGAACAATCATCCATCTTCAATAGCAGAAAAAATGCTGATAGATAGCAGGAGTAAGAGAAAAATGAGAAAAGCACATCCAGGCTCAAACAGGTACTTCTAGCCCTTTTAAAGACAGATAAGGTGGTAAACAAAGGTGCATGTGGTTCCTTAGGTTGAGCATTTATTGTTGGTTCCGCCATCAAATTGTAACGTCTCCAGATTTGGAATAAATATTTTAAAATAAGCAGATTTGATGACCCGTCCTAATGATCTTTAAGGCAACCTGCAGAAGAGTTAGTTATCAAACATCTGCATGCCTCTGAATGCATGTGTTAATCAGTATGTGTGTCTACTGTATGTGTGTTGGTGTGTGTTTACACCTGCAGTATCTGAACCATGACAAAACCAGTGTGTCTGACAGAGTCTCAGTCTGTATTAATGTTGCACTCCTTACAATGTGAACATTAATACAAAATAGACCATTAGTCCACTCCCAGAGCACGGAGCTGTCTCTCGATCTCGTCATCAGAGATGGTGGCTTGTTTGGAGGAGCTGGCTTCGGGAACAGCCTTTCCTGCAGCTGGAGCTCGAACCATCTGGGAAAAAGACAATGAACAAAAAATCCCATTAGAATTTGCATTTACTTTAAAGTAAAGACACAATAACCGACTGACTACCATGAATGAAAATTCAAAATTATTTGAGACCCGGTAATAATTTCTATTCCATCATCATGTGCTCCTGCAGCTAACAGACTCAGCCTGAGCTTTAGAGAAGTGTGGCTAAACATTGTAAAAGCTGACAGAGAACCTTTCTAAACATTCTTTACAGGTTTCTTGGTTTGTAACCAGATGTTTTAGTCTTTTTCGGTTAATTCACATGCTGTGTTAGAGTGAGGGCTGATTCATTTATGTTCAAAATAAATACAGCACATTGCTTTTTGCTGAGGTCATTTCTTATTTTACATTCAAAATGAATAAACCATATATCTACTTATTTTTCTTGTGTGCATATTTTTTTATCTTAACACAGTTTATCCATCTGAATCCAGTCCATTTCTTTCAGCTTCAGGTTGTAAGGAAAACCTTTAAGACTTTTACACAAAAATGAGCAATCTGGGAAAGATGTGCTCAGTGTTTTACTGTAACTTAGTAGGAAGTGCTTTTATCCATCTAAAAAGTACTTTAACGTTACATTTAATCAAGTTAATCAAGCTGCCTGCTCGTTCTCCCCAGCTGTGAATGTGCTGTGAAAGGTAATAACTCATTCAGCCCCCCAGGGGGAGCCAGACACCCGGCAGACAGACAACCTGGTGGTCATAGGAGCAGAAAGAGCTGAGGGCCAGCCCCACCATGTGGCAGCTGGGATGCATTTTAACACCTGAGTAAAACCCATATGGAGCACTTATTTTTCCTTTAGCTGGGGGCTACTCACTCATTTAAACCTGGTAACTTCTGTAAAATGTGCAATGAAACTGAATTTTGTTATCCTAATACTTAAGTGCTCCTTCTCCAGCATAGCCCATGGGGTTTATTGTGTTCCCAATACTTGAAGTGTAAACATTATAGTATACAGCATGAAAAGGCCAGCCTCAGTTTCCTACCTTTCCAGAGATCTCAATGCCGATTTCATCCAGAACCTGGTTGACGATGTCCTGAGATTCCTCTTCATCCCCAGACTCATCAAAGATGTCATCTAAAGTATCATTGACTGGACAGGTAGTAACAGACAGAGGAGAAAACCATGTCATAGTGAAACAACCTGGTTTTCATCCACAAGTTTGGGCTTCACTGAGAGAAAGTGTGAATTCCTTCTTCAAACTCGAATCGATCTTTCCCCAATTTCCCAATCAAAGAAATCATTAATCCTCCCAACATCCCCTATGAGCCCCAATACATCCCGATGATGTAGCTGTGATCAATTTGTTATTAGTGGAGCTGTGTGTGCAAAATGTGCCCTTACTCATGTCCTCAGTCATGCCCATCTTCATGTTCTCCTTCTGGAAGTCCTGCATAGTCTTCAGTGTCTTCTCGGGATCCATCTTTTTATTCACTGCTTGCATGGTCTGCAAACATTATAGAAAGGTGAGATTTATCTTTTTGACTAAAGCTGATGAGAAGCAACGATAAGAAGTGCATTTGAGAAAACAAAAACCACTCACCAGGCTGAATCGTCAAGCTTTTATTTGTTGATACAACACAAATGTACTTAAAAATACAAAATATTATGATAATCTAAGTAGAAGCACTCAAGAGTGCAGACCTCCACCAAGCCAATGTAAAAAAATGTAATCAGTTGCTCATTTATTCTATTTCTGACATTTCCTTCAAATATTATCAAAAATGGTTAATAACTTTTTGACACACTTGTTGAAGGTGATAATAAACTTTCCCAAGATGTAAATACACTAGATCCGTCTTACAAAATCATTTTGGCTGGCACAATCTTGTTGGGGCCCATTCCCTGCATTCATGTTGACCTTATAATAACAGTAATGCAACACTCATTCACAAATTTTGCATCTAACCCATTCCTGGGAACGACAAGCATACATGTGGCCTCTCACCGTGGAGCAAAGAGAAAACACTGAACTGTTTGCTGAGTGAAAGTTGCTGCTCTCATACATGGAGAACTGCAGATATGCATCTGTGTAAGCTTTATGCTAATTTATCCACCCCCCTCACAACCTCACATGCACGTCATCACCCTCCATTAGTCTAAAGCCTGATTACATTTGACCCGTCTTCGTCTGGCTAGACAGTAGCTCTTACACTTCATTAACAATGATGCCTCTAAAATTAACACCTACAACATTAAAATTTAAATCACAGTGTTTGAATATTGGCACAATTACAGTCAAACCACGTGTCACCTTTTCTAATTTCTAATTAGGTGGATATCTTATGTCTAATGTCAATTTAAACATGATTTTTTTCTGGTTCAGACAGTGTGGTAAACACAGTTCAGAGTGCAGCCATTATCTACTAAAGTAGCAATTTGTCACAACAAAGTGCTTTGGACTTCTAAGTGAACACAGGATCTTACCTTAGCTGTGGTAGACATCGCGCCAGCCATCTTCATTTGAGAGTTCATGACCTTAGTCTGGGTCGACATGGAGGTAACCTTTGAGCTGACGGCATACGTCCGGTTCTTCTGTTTCCTCAACTGGACCAACTGCTTAGCAAGAATCTTACAAGCCTCCCGGTTACCGCTCTTTGCCATTTTCTTGATCTCTGCCTCCTGGAGACAGAAAGAAGAGAGATGTGAACATTAGGCACACGTCTCTGACAGTTACGAGACTCATCTGGGTCTGAATGATTCTCACTACATGCGTTGGGTAAATACACACATGTAAAAATTAAGGTTAATTATGAACATAAAAATAACAAGAGACTCCAAATTCACTTTCAGACTAATATGACGTCATGCCTTTATGTGACATCTGCCTTACAGCCTGAGTATACACACATATAGCTTTGGATATCCATAGAAATGTGCACGTTCTGTTGTAGTGCTAAGACTGCTAAGACTTTTCTCTGTTTCTTTTCTGAGAATAATAATTAGTTTAGCCAAAAAAGTTCAAATTCATTACAAGAGCTAGAATGTAACAGAAGTAAAACAGTGAGGGAAACTAAAAGGCACTTTCCTCCACTGTCCCAACATCAAACTTTTTTACAGCACAGAACCTGTTTTTCTTTCAAAATATAAATTTCTCACAATGTAACTCTCATCCAGGAGACTTAGTGAGTTGAATTCCCTCCATAAATAAAATATTATGGTCTTGTAAAACCAGATGCAAAAGGTTGTGAAAATAATTCATATTTTGGATTAAATCATTTGCTAAAAAAAAAGAAGCAAAACATACATAGTTCACTGCATATTTTGCCAAATTCTCTACGGTCAGCCCGATTTCTGGGAATCACTTAGCTGAAAAACCTGAAACATGAAAATCTGATACTGTCAAAGCCCATTAACAGATTCAACAGATAGATAGTAAGGTGGTATAAATTACATAATAAATACACACAAAAGTATACAGTTGTATACAAGTACTATATTTGTATTGATAAAAAAAAAAATCACAAAGCCCCAGAGAGACCGTTGTGTTTGTAAATATAGACGGGGTAAATGCAGTCATACAAATCAAATGCTGGCAACACAATATGTGCCTTTAGCTTTAGTAAATATGGGAAAGTATCCTGATGCCCACAGTGATCCAGTGTGTGGGCATGAATGCATGAGAGCATCCCCAGAGATGAGAGAGGAGCTGCCGGTTACAGTAAGCCTCCCAGGCCTCCCAGCACCAACACTAATTTGTTTATTTCTTATGTGTGCTGAAAGCATCCTCTTCAGGAAGTTACCATCAATTATTAATGTTTGATGCAGAAACAATGGTCTTTCCCCTCTCAGCTCTATGCTTCTGACCTACACAAATGTTTGCACACATAACACCAAATCCATTAGCTTGTCTATAATTGGCTCAAATGTCTGGTCTGGGCACCTTTAAAGAAAAACAAGGCTTACACTGATGTCATTTACAGTGTTAACTAAAACTCCCAGAATAGATTTAACCAAGAAACAAAAAAGAAAACAGAGAAGCAGAGGTTATTACTGATGGCAAGCTCATGATATCCTTTTGGCCTCCCTGTCAGAAAAGAGGGAGGAGTTGAGGGTTAATGGATAAATGATGCCATGCAGGGAAGAACTGAGCATTACTGCATTAGGAAAGGCCAGAATGCAGAAGAGTTTTCTGGACAAAACATAAACAATTTCAACACATTCTAATAAACAACCTAAAAATCTGATTGTCAAAATAAAGAAAAATAATCAAAATCCCTGTAAGGGGGTTTAGCAATGGAGTTGTTAAGCTATCCACCCATGATTAATAATGCATACACACTTGTGATTTGGCTCTTTTAAAGGAATCGTTTGTTGTCTGTTGTTTTGACATGTGTTTCTCTGCTTTTACATTCCTTTAAGTTAGTTTCATCTCTTAAACAAAATGCACTGTAAATGTTGAGCTTAACTAAAAGAGCGCTCTGATGTTTTGGGGATAACCTCTGCCCTACATCGTATTCTCATACAATGTGCATGCATGTACAATAGGGGACCATCACAATTGTGCTAACTTGCATATCCAGGCAATTTTTATTTCTTAGCTAAGGTATCTTTTATCTGGAATGTGCAACAAAGCTTTTAAAAACCAGACTAATTAACGGGAAGCATTAATGAAGAGGAAAACGTGGATCCCCGAGGAGGCAATTACATCCTGTACGATATTTACTTATTACAAGAGGGGGCGACACAGTCGGCTTCTTTCATCTTTCAGAGATTGGAAATGTGTGCAGTTGTGAATACAGCCTTATCGTGTCCTTCTGAATGTGAGTGTCTGCCTTGCCTGGAGAGAAGCTACCACAGCAGACCATTCTTGTCTATTCATTTAGACCTATTAGCCAATAAGACTCAATCCCCAATTGTGCAAAATGGATGTAATAAGCATTTGGGGCTGTGGGGTTGTAATAAAGCTTTGATGCAATATGTAGAAATCTGAAATAGCCTTGCATGCACATACTTATTCTTGCTGTAAATTTTGTATGGCTGTGGTGTATGCATGAATCCCAACCATTTGTTTCTCCTGTTTCTCCAGCGCTGCTCTGTCTCTGGTGATCTGTCTCTGAGTGCCACGCAGCTCCTTAGACTGCTCCCTGATGATGTCTTTAGAAGAAGCAAGACAGCAAGGAACAAAAGATGAGTTAATAATTCAGAACATATGCAACACCTGGACATTTATGATACCCACCATTGCTCTAGACAAAACTAAAATGTAAATATACACTCAACAAAATAGAAATATCTATTAAACGCCTAATATCTGTTATTTGAGATGAGTTCAGCCAGAAAATCAACCTTGAAACTTGCCACACCACATCTTTAGTATGTGCCGTTTGTCTTCTAGAGATATATAAAAAGGAAAAGTAAACTAATGTACAATAATAATAAATAAAGGGAAAAAGGAAGAACAACAAGAGGAAGAAAAGGAAAAAAGAAAAATTCAAGAAGGGCAGAAGAAAGCTGCATAGCGTCTTGATGGAGAGCCTGCTTATGACTGTGTGCCCAGATGCATGAAATACCACTGAGTAATCAGCAGCACATCGAACGCATACCGACTGTGATAACAGTAGGAACCGCCTGGGCAGCTCTCACTGATGTTGAGTCAGTCAGCGACAAACGCCACACACTAACAAGGTGGCATCATGTGAGATCTCTTATGACACCAAAGTCACACATTCACTCCTGCCTTCTTATGAAGAACAGATTGAACTAATCAATGTAACACACACAAACTCTAATTATTTGGGGATTTATCAAAAATCTGCAAATAATTATAAATTTACAAGAACTAAATAATGATCTGTCCTTGAAGCTTGAGTAAAAAAAACACAACTTAAAGACATGTAAGACTAAAAAAAGTGAAAAAGGATAAACTATTAAATAGGTAGTAAGTGATCCCTCCTCATCAGATAGGGAAAAAACATTCAGAAAATTAAAGAAACAACTTCAAGATAGTATATTGTAAGAAGCTGATACTAAACTAACAGTTTTTAAACAAATGATTAAAATCTATGTTTAAAATAGAAGAAACTTTTATTTGAAAGGAAAAGGAGAGGCAGAGAAAATCCTATTCCTCCTTAAAAGTTCAGTAACTATGAACTTAGAAAAAAACGTCAGCGTGGCGGGCCACTTGTAAGAACGAAGCATAAACACGTATAAGGTGACGTGCCGCCAACGTCTCAAAGTGGGAGGGATATCATCCTACAAATATGTGTGATCTAACCCAGCCATCACCACTAACCAAATTTGCCAAATAACCAGAACCCACTCCAACCATCCGACCCGAGGCAACAAACAAAACGCTGTGTCCAGATAGAGGGATGAGGAAAATTCAGAGCATGAGGCAGGGACTGCACAGAATCACAGCTGAGAGGACCCGGACAACGGCTTGACATGGAGCGGCGGTAACACAGCACAGTGAGTACAGTATGCAAATGCCAATGTGGGTGAGGCTGGAATAGCAGTGATGGGAGGAGTGAATAAAGCTGTGAAAAGATGTGGCTAAACCAGTAGGGTCTATTTTAAAACATGCTGCTACATTTTAATATCATTATCCACAAAAATAAGTTTCATGTCAAGAGTTGCTGGAAATTAGCCTGCTTTTTTTTTTTCCTCTGGATATCCAGTCCTTGGAGTCAGTGTTTGAAACAGAATAATTGATTTGTTAATTTGGAGAAAATAAGTGGCACATTTTCCATCTTGACCCTGTCAGGCTGATTACCTTGCCTGGGGAAAAATACTCAAATATTTATGGTAGAAGGCTTTCAGAAATGTTAAAAGCTGCACATAACTTACATGAACTCAAACTGCAAGAATAGCATTGCAATTATGCCATACTTTTACATGCTTCCCATACATCACACTTTCTGTTTAAATGATTGGTTATTAAGAAAAGACAAAAGATCACATTGCTATTTTTTTTCCACAACAGCACCAGACGTTAGCTTTACAGTTTGTCTGGTGTACACATATACACAGTTAATTATGGGACCGAGGTAGAACAGCACCCTCAGTAAAGTAAGACAACTGTTTTAAACAGCTGAGACATATTTTAAATTCAGGGTTTTGACAGATGGAAAAGATGGAAAGTAAGGCTTTGGTTTCACCGTTTCTGTTCATTAGAAAATCGCTTTTCCAACAGCCTTAACACGGAGGTTTTCTTCACCAGAATACTACATAGTTAGGAAAAATACTATCCTTGTAACAATTAACAGCATTTATTTGCTGTTTGGCTACATTTTAACCCCGCTACCTAGAAAAATAGCATGTTCACTTTTACTAATGCTATGTTGAGTTTGGCAGCGCTTAAACGTTGTACCCGTGTCAGTAGTGTGACTGGTGACTCAACAGGATCGAGAACCGGTTAAACAAGCGAGGGTGAGACAACTAAATATGAGCCCAGAACAGCACGGCAGGCTAAACGCCGGGGCTAAAAACAACTTAGCTAGCTTTTAACACAGAGCAAACTTACCATCGACAGTCTTCTTCTTGAACAGGGAAGCCATGTCGCTGCTCTGTATCTACTTAAACACCAAATAAAATCCTGTACTGATATACTGTTTGACTTCTATCGTGAATCCCGTCGTTAAGCCGTCAGACCGGGACGGTGGAGCAGTTTTAGCAGCTTCTGCTTCCTGGTTGACTTTCTGTTGTCGGAGTTCCTCCCTCAGCTGACTGACTGAAAGGCTAAATGTGACGTCATGACGGGACTCTCATGCTGCCTTCATGATGGCTTCGTCAAATGATAATCTTATTGTTTTTTGTTGTTTTTTTATGAATTAAAAAATAGATACAACGCCGTAACACCTTTTGAGAATAAATTTATGAATAAAAATGTAAATAATGCTTATTAATCATTAGCGTGTCCAGCTCTAGTATTATAGTTCTTCAATAGCCTACTCATAGTTTCGGACTCAAAATCGTGCAGTAGCTCACAATAGGACTTTAAAAAAATCCGCTCCATTGTCCTCACTTTCGATTCAATTAAAAGCAAAAAAATTATTTAAATGTTATTAATGATAGCAATGGAAAAAAAATCACATAAATTAACGAGTTTAAGTGAAGTTCACTTGGAGTTGCTTCAGGGAAAGTCTTTGAAACAATAAATCACTATGTTCCTGAATGTAACATACTGGCTGGAAAGCTGGAAAGTATGACGTTCAATGGCAATCATAGATATCTATTATATGAATGGCAACAAAGAGTTTTTCTTCTTCTTCTTCTTCTACTTCTGTTTGATAAAGTTAGACCAACAAGTGAGCTAACGAAATCCCTATTTTAAACACCTTTACCTCACATACTATCATGGAATAAACTGATGTGGTTCATCTTTACCTTGTCTTTTCACAATCACACCTACTTTGCACCTTTGCATGATCCACGTGATGCACTCGTCATAACACAGAATACACATACAATCAAAGAATAATAAACATAAGTGCTTCATATAACCACCCGCTCCGCTTCTCACAGCATAATACATAACCTCAATTTCATCCCTTTTTATCCCCTGAAGAGAGCAATTTCATCCACTCGTGTTTGCATTCATATATCCCTGTTGTCTTATCTCATATTGAGGCTGGAAGGAACTTTATGTTGGGTGCTGGGACTCTTGAACCATAACCAACTCAATTTTGTGCATTTGTCTGAATTGGGTGCAGGTAGGAGGCAGATGAGATGATGTGAGGTGGGGGAGTCTCATCCTAGAAATGGTTAGAGATCCCAAGTTACAGCTGGAGCAGGAGAGAAGGGTGACTTTGAAGAGTGGGAGAGGAGGATGGGTAGCCCGTAGCTCTTTTCTCTATCTCCAAGGAGGTGTGTGAGCGCTCAGTTCCCCGTATGCACTGGTATGTCGTCCTGAGGCATCGCTCTTGTTAAGGTTATTAGAAAAGATGTTTGCCGCTAATCAGCAGAGGACTATAGGGACCCCACTAAACGGCCTCATCATCAGCAGGTCCTAGTGGTGATAAATCTAGCCCCAAGCATACAGAGGACCTGCTGGCACTAAGCCTGTCTTTGACTTTGTTGCAACAAAGCAATGGCATGTAAACCAATACTTGGGATCAAATTTGGGATTTTGTTTTTCTTTCTATGACAGATGGATTACCATTAATAAGTCCTTACATTTTCTTCATTTGAGTGAAACAATTTCATTCATTTCATGTAAACATGTTTTTTTATATCTTACGTTGAGGCTTTTTTAGTTCTCAATTATTAAGTATCATGCCTACATTTATGCATTATAGTTCCTAGTTCTATGCTTTTTGCAAGGAGTGTACGACAGTGCAAGGTGTTTTTCTGTTGCAAATTAGAAATCATGAAATAACAAAGGAAAGGCATGGCAAGGAAAGGAAGGGAAAAAGAAAAAGGAATATGTCTTTTTAATGTTTCCTGCCTCTCCTCACCGATCTGTCTCCTGTTTTCTGCACTTTCTTGACTAAACCATCCCATCCTCTCCCTTCACCCTGTGATCTAGCCCCGAGCAAGCAGATTGGTAATGTTAAGGTACTAACTATAGAGTGTATCAGCATTCACACATATACGCACACACACACACACACACACGCACACACACACACACACACACACACACACACCTTCCAGAGAGAGGGAAAGAGACAATCATGTGTGAAATGAGATCTCTGCACAATCAGTGGGAGTTGCAGCCATAAAGCTTTTCAGCTTTAAGGTATCATCGAACAAATTGCACAAATCTCTTCACTTAATGACTGTGCAGTTGTTGCAGACCTCTAACAACAGCATGTTTTTCTTTTCTCTTCACAGATCACCCTTTAACGGAGACCCAGACGTGCAACTTATTGTGTCCTAATAAGCTCAAAAATCTACAAATGTTTCCCGCCACCTTTGTATTTTTGCAGCCTAAAAAAAAGCAAAAAAAAACAAATGCTTGTGCAAAGCATGGAAGTTTGCATAGCAACTTCACAGATATCATATTTCTCATTTTCAGCTTTTACACAAGGAAGCAATACTGACTTACTTTGGTCTTATTCTTACTTCAGCTAGCTACTTAATTTCAGCAGAACCATGGATGCCATTATATTTTATGATCTATCATTTGCAATAGAATTTCACCAAATCTCCCTCAGGCTTCCTCAGAGTGTGTTTCTCAATCCCATATTCTACAAGCATATAATAAATCCGGAGTCGTAAATGGATATAAGATACATTCTGCATTTTTTCCCTTCACCCCTGACAAGTAATGTGGGCTGAAATATGTTTATTTGCAAACACAAAGAGACAAGAGCCTGTGATGTGAGATGTAGGATTTCAGACACTCTTCTTCACTTTGATAGATGAACGGTGCATCACTGCGACCTGGATGGAGAGACAGATAGCTATAGAGAGAGGAGGCTTGTGCTGTATTTGGAAAATACGGGACAGAGGAAAAAATATGAATCAATTAAATAAGGTAAAGTTGACAACAGAAGTCATACTCCCTCAAGCATTCGCTACATGTAAAGTATGCATGACACTTTGTCACCTCACCAGTCAGACGGGAATACACAATAATAGATTATTTCCTGGTAATGTGTTAATTAGAGCATGTTTTGAATGAAAAGCGCTCATTTAACAACTCATTAAATTTTATTTTTTTTTTACTATCAAAAATGCAAGCAACTCAGTGAGCTTTGCAGGAGCTTTATGGTTAATATAAAGTGGCATTGATAAGCCAGTGAACACAAACAGCTAATTAGGTTAGTAATGTACTGAGTCTATGGGAGACTTTGAATCTAAATGATCAAAAAACAGAAATTTTCATCATCAGATCTCTAACAAAGTAGTGGAGAGAACAGAGGACATATGGAAGACAGCAGCTGTCTGAGAGACCCGCAGAGGGAGGGTAGGGAGCAGGGAAACAAGGTGGTAGCAGCAGGGGAGGCAGAGGGCAGGGGAGTTTGGGATGGTCTAATAAATCGAGTGAGTGACTCCACTCTTTCTTGCCTGTGGGACAAATCTCGCCGCGCTCACCGGCGCAGCACAGCATCAGGGAATTGTGGGTAATGAGAGATTATTTCCCCCTGTAGTGTTTGCTCATCATCATTGCCACCCCCGACCTCAGCCTCCCTCAAAGCACACACGGCACGACACAAGCTGGAAGAAGTAGAGCTTAGATGCATGCATAGAGTTATACATAAGGAGAAATTAACTGAATACATGCAAACAGGTACATACACACACACACGCACACATCCTACAGGCATGCTGGGGTTGTGAGTAAGGTCAAACAGAGAGATGTTATTGTTTAAATCTGCTGCTGGCGCTTATTTTGGATTTCACACTCAGTGAGCCACACACACATTCATGCAGTTCAATGACACTCTCCTTTATCCACAGGTCTTTTTTGCCTGGGGATGCCAATCTGTCTGAGGGTAGGTTCTACATGCATCAAACCAGAACCCTCTTTTTTTTTTTTACTTTTTTCAGTCTGTCTTCCCTCTCTTCGGTCCATGGTCCTTCTTGCCCCGGGGCCAGGCTGCGACCACAAGAAGTGGGCTGGTGGTCCCAGCAGGGGCTGAGGCTCGGAAACACCATTAGCATGAGGGAATTAGAGTCATTACGGCTGGAAGGGCAACAGAGGACGCGTCTTTTGCTTTGTGGAAAAAGTGATGGGGCTCTGTGAAGTTCTCTGAAGGAGGAAAAAGGACAAAATGAGAGGATCTGTGAAGAAGATGCTTGAGGAAGGCCTATCCATTGAGCATTGCATGCATCTAGCAGTTTATATATATTCAGATCAAGGGAATTGTGCTAATTCCGAACACAACAACCTAAAAAAGCGGTGCTTGTAACTTATGTGCTCTTTCAGTTTGTCTAAATGTTAAAGTAGTATATATCTATGGGACTAGAAAAGTCAAATGAAGGAGCGCTTTGTCAGACATTGTGCCGGCACGCCAAATGAGGATTCCAATGTTTTCTTCTACATTACCTCTGCTGTGGAGTATTTACAGACAATAGGAATGTATTATACTCTGTATAATTGTTTGAAATAGAAATAAAATAACAATTTCACCCTGAAAAGTCCCAGACAGAGAACACTTTGATGATTGATTTTACACGTATCAAGTGTTTATACCCAAATACCCTATCTAAACAATTCTCAATTATCATTTCCTATTTGGATTTTTACACTTAACTTTTAAACTCATGTTCATTTTGTCTGAAGGAAAACTTTTCCTGAGTGTGACCCTCAAAAGGAGAGCCACATCAGTCAAATGGATTCTCCTCCATTATGACTCTCCCTTTGAGTCTCCATCATCTCATTAATGTCTGCTAGCCAGCCCAGGCAGCTTCCATTATCTATGCACTTGCAGAAAGTGAGTTAAAGCTGAAGGATGGACTGAGTAATTATGTGCTTTTTAAGCAAGGTCAGTATAGCATGCTGACTCTGAACCCAGCGTCCACCGGTCGCTTTGTAGCAGGCAGACTGTAAGGGTCCACACAGCACCAAGGAAGAGCTTCTCTTTGTCCACTGTTTGCAATTAAACGTCTAATTTCCATTTAGTAAAAGTGCAAAAAATGGCAAGAACAATAAAAACCCAATTCCTGTGATTACTGAGATAATGGATCCATTGTAAGTGCTTTTTTTGTCAGACTTAACATGTTAATTTCATTTCCATTAACTTACAAATGACTGTTGTTCATTAGTGGGGTGCCAAAGAGCAAATGATTCCAGCAAGTTGTTTTGTGTCTTTCTTGAACTAAATTTGACATTAAAATGAATCTTCTGACTTTTGAATGAAGGACAATTTTATTATGAAGTCAGTAAGAAGACTTTGCTCTTCAAACTTTTCCTCAAAATTCCCTCATACTACACTTCTTATGAGATTGAGATGCATTTATGGTTCTTTAATTAGAGTGAGACTCTTCTCCTTCCCCTCCTCAGACACACTATGAACACAGCACATCTAATTAGAGGATACAGCACCAGTGATGCACTAAACACAACAGAATATCAACCTTACTGTATATTTAACAGGCACGTGTATTTCCTACAGAAATATGTGTGATGTTATTATTGTGGTTGACAAATTCATTATATCAGTTAATTGGACATATATGTGATCTTAATGGGAAACCCTGGTTATTCTAAATGTCCGCCTCTTGTCTTTCATGTGATTGTGGGTCTTTTGGTGTGAAATTAATTATGTGAAAATAATCGGGGGTTGTACAGTGAGAAAATATTTGATCTTTTCACATCTCTGCAAGCTCTTGTCAAATTTGCATTAGCTTGAGTCTTTTGAGTTTGGACCAGAAAACACCTTACTGTATATTGTAGTTTAACTGAGTTCAGTTTATTTACTCAGCTCAAATTCACAGTGACAGTCAGAGACAAACAAACATAAAAAAACAAACAAATACAAAGTTAATGACAGCATTCAGAGCTTAATTCTGAGTCCAGCGTCTGGGACAGCTAGTTGCGCTGGTGGCCAACACACAGATGGGACTCAAAACTATTACTGTCTCTCTGACATCTTTCCTGTCAAAATGTGATGTGATATCAACCCATGCAACAGGGAAGTTAAAAATTGAAGTCATTCAACAGTATTGGTTCAGACTGGGCTCAGATTCTTTTTTCTGGCTTGACACGATGATGTGGAACCCAACCATCCACTCCTTCCAACATCTTTAACAGTGTTTTTGACATTTAATACTTGTGGAATTTCACTTTTTTGACAGTTTTAACTAGGCCAGGTAAGGTAAGTATGTTATGATTTGTTCAGGACTTGAAGAGTAACACCGCTGATCCGTTTATAGAGGCTTGGTCCTCCTAGCTATGCAGTGTAAAAGTTAATCAAGCATTCCGTCATAGACCTTCATCAGGGATGGCATGTTATGATTTATTAGGAGAAAAGTAGGTATGTGAAATTTTAGGACCCTGAGAAATATATTAACTTTCATCATGGATTAAAGTTTCACATCATGATTGTTTAAAAGGCAGGCCGGCAGGCATTGTGCTTTAGAGTAATATTACAAAATGTAGCTTGTGAAACTGAATTGCACTGTTGAGTTACAGTTTAGGCGATACAAGCTTTTGATTTAAAGATGTAAATACTTTCACATCAGTTTTGATGCAGTTTTTCAATACTCCAATATGATGTTTGTAGTGTGTTGAGTCCTTCAGTGATAAACATCAAATTTATGTTAAATAAATGCAAAACTAATGAAGTCTTTCTCTTTACTGCTTAAAAGTCATATCAGGAAATGAAATAACCTAGCAGACAATATAAACAGGTAAAGCTCAATCCTTTGAATGTCAGAATAGTGTGCAACATTATCACCATAGCATCATCATAACTGTAAATGATCATTAAGTCATCTGGAGAGCTACCGTAGGCCGGGGCAGGTGCACGTTTCTAAACACTCTCCAGAGCAACCACAGCAGAAAATTCATGATGCTGCAGTCCGCTTAATGTGAAATCTAATCAACAGAGCTCAGCGTTCTTTCACACCTGCTGTAAGGTGGGAAAATAATGATTTCAATTAGAGAACACCTTTTCTTCATGTTTCTTGGACTGAAAGCATTACATGGTCATTTTAACGATATCTTTAACTCTGACAGTTTCAAAGGATAAAGGCATGTAAGATGGGATTTGTTCCTATTTTACCTGTGAGACTCAGATCTAGGACAAGACCCGTGGGACTTTATTTTTGGTTTCTAGGAATATTTCCCCCAAACCTCATCTCTGTTTTTCAGAAATGTTTCTGTGATCAAATGTAGTGGAAGTTTGTTGAGAGCCTGACGTTTCTTCAGATCTAAAACGCTGGAGGACTCTACTTCTTTGCGAGGAAAAGCAAACAATTCTCCACGTTCATTTCAGCCCCTTTCCCCTCTCCCCAGATTTTCCCTCTGAAACATCCGCTAATAATCATCTCTGTGCCTCATTAAGGAGGAAAGCAGTGGAGGGGAGGCGCTCACTGCTCCAGATGTTTGATGACAAACCCTGGAGGTTCGGAGTCCTGTGTCAGACAGTTTCTGCATATCTGTCTGGTGTAATGCTCTCATGAATCTCATACTTCCTGCAGTGACTGAGTGTCTCACAGCGTCACTCTGAATGTTCTACTGCCCCACTTCCAAAGCAACCTAAAACAGTCAAGGAAGAGATTTCCTCTTTGGGAACGCTAGATGGAGATGCAAACAAACTCAGCTATGCGCTAATAATCAGTCTCTGCGTCTAGCAGTGCTGTCACACAAAGCAGTGTCTGGTGGCATAACAGATCGATTTTCCAAACTGTCCTTATACTTTCAGGTCTTCGTTGTGTTGACTGCTACAAAACTGTTAGTAGTCCTTGCATTTGCTGTTGTTAATATCTTTTAAATGTCATTAGATTTAATATTGGAGAATACGGTGATTCCACAAGCTTCGCAATCAAGTTAAAACAATTCCAATCAATAAAAGCAGCAAAAGACACTCACGTTGCTGGTTGTCTAATTTTTATTAACATGATGGAAGATGGGAACAGCGGTGTTACTGTGAAATAAACAAAATTCAACATATTTCTGTCTTTTTTAATAAGTGATTTTCCCTCCAGAACATTGTCCCACTTCAGCATGCGCACTGTGTGCTTGAATTATTCACGCTCTCCTTGTGTCATCAAAGTGAATGAAACATGAGTCAAATTGATGGGATAGTTACTCACTTGCCACAGTCCCTGAAGTGTCATCATATCTGCTCACCCAAGTGTCAGATGTGGCAAAAGCAGCGTGGTGCAGTGAAAATCAATAATAAATCTTTTTGTTTTGTTGCTTGAACATTTATCTGTCTCCAGGTCCCCACAGTGGGTGAAATGCACTATAATAAAATGTAAATGAACGGTAAACAAATGTCTGCATGTCAGACATGAAGCAGGTCTATACATTTTTTACACTTGTCTTTCATGCACTACTGCATGAGAACAGGAAAAAACAGACTTGTGAGTACTGTTATTACTGATTAAACAGGACATACTCTAATTACTCTAAAGCAGGACTTTCCCACAGATTAAAGGCATGAGTAGGACAAGCAAACAAGTCATCAATTTCAGGCAGATTTCAGTTTCTACTATAATTCCAGTGGGATTACTGACATGTTTAATAACAAAGTCGTCAGCATTACTAGTGGACCATTTCTTACACAGACAATTTGTGACTGGGAAAAAGGCAAGTGAGTTCACAGATTATGTATTTGTTGTGGATATTTATGGAAATGAGAGGGCTGTATGGATATTTCATATGCAACGACTCAGTGTATGTGTGGCCAGATTTTAAAATACTGCAATATTAATTTTATTATTATCATGAAGCCTATAGTATTAGCACATTTTATTGGATTGGGCACATTTAACACCTTTTGCAAATAATTTACATTACATTAACACACAGCTAGTGTTATTCAGGACAGTAGGAACATAAGAGACAGGTACAGCATGTATCAGACAGCAAAATGTAGCAACAGGCCAAGTAGCCTACAAGACAACTCCAGCAAAGGGATTAAATAGCTATTTTACATTCCACAGTATATAAACAGCACTCCCCACCCATTCCCTTCTGTTCGGGGAATGTCAACTAAGGAGGGAAAAATCCTTGCCATATCAAAGAGGCTGATTATTACTCTGGTTTTCCAAAATATATAGGCTACTGTAGCTGTAGTTAGTTTAGCACAGCTAACCGCTGATGGTTCCAGTTCTAAACTAGTCAGACCAACATTGGCATATTTTGTTAGTTTTAATGCCAGCAATTGCTTGTTGTGTTGCAGATGTTTACAGAACTTCAACTTTGTTATTGAAGTCACATAAATATGCTAACATTAATTACTCTAATTTCACTCATGGGAATTTTTGGTCATGACTTGTTTTGCTTGATTTTGTACTTGTAACAAAGGAACTGCAGAAATCATACTGTACTGTATTAATCTTGGTATTTGGCTTAATGTGAAGTGATGAATACTGTTCAGCAGTGTTCACACTGATTCCACCCTCTATTGCGTAACATGAACAGATTACTTCAGTAATATTTAGTTTGTCTATAACCTTATATAGCTATAATGTGACCCAGAACTATACCCCACCGAACCTTTAAGTGCCAAGAAAAAAAAATGTGTCCAATATTTTTCCATATTATGGCAGAAGTCACCGTCCATTCTTTAAGATGGATTTAAAAAAGATTTAAGATACAACATAATCCTCATAAAAATCTGTCTTTTCATGATCAAGTTTAGTTAATAGAACATTTTACTTAGCATTTCTGGTCACTTCCTAATTTGGTTCACGCAACAGAGTTATTTGGTTAAGATTATTAATTGATCATGGTTAAAGTTATTCTACTTTTTTCCTCACATATATCCAATGCTAGTTATCATACACACACAGGTGTTCTCATGGTCCTTTGATATCTTTATTTATTTTTTCATCTTTTCATTTGTTAGTTTGTTTTATTTTTACATATTTTTGTGGTTAAGCTCTTTAGTATCATGATCCCAACCTGTGATGTGTTGAACACAATTAATACAATATCTGCATGTTGTTTTGTTCTTGTAACTACTTTTTGATAGAATAGAAAGAGAAAGAATCTCTTATAATCTTTGTTAAGTTATGTGTACCATGATGTTACATAAATCGTATCTGAACTGGCAGCGATGTTGCAAACCAAACTGAGATGGCTGAAAACAGAAAGAGATAAGAGAGAACGGGCAGACAGATAGACAAGGCAATATGCAGTCATAGGCTGTAGTCCTTTTTAAATTTCTTAAATCTTTATTAATGATTGTTTTTCCAATAAATATCTAAACACTGTGAACGATTTCATTAAAACCTTTAGCTACTTTCCTTCTATTGATAGTTAAATGATATTTTAGAATTTATTTTCATATATTCCTGAAAGCAACATGCACTGTGCTGTTTAATCAAGTTTCATTGTTCAAGCTTTCCTCTTTTTCCTGATTTGGTTTATTCCAAGTTAAGTCACATATCACACTGTACTGTGGTGTATGTTCATCCACAGTAAACAAACAATTAACCAGCGTGACTCAAACAACTGAGACATTATTATAAATAATTGTTTTATACAGCCATTTTATACAGATTAAATCTGTCTACCTGCAGATGATTTTATCTTTTTTGCAAATCATCGCTAATGAGTTATTTCATCATTTTGATTTTACACTTAGCAGTCATCTAAATTCTCATTTAGATCCATTGGCATGATAGCAAATTGCTTTCTAGAAGACATTTTGGTCAAACTGATAAACATGCTATGTCACCTCTCTTGTCAATAGATGGCAGCAAACAGTTTAAATCAATCAATGAGTTTGGCTCCATGAGGGAGCAATTAGGTCTCAGTAATAATCCCCACACAAACACACTCAGTCTTCCAGTGTATAGAAATGTCCACCTTCCCTCTGCTATTTGGAGTACTTTAGGTTTTCAAACAGGAGGGGAAAATAACTTTACATGAGTTAAATTTGATTTTGACAGACTATATTTTCCGAGTCACTAGTTGTCCTTTGTTCTCAGAATTGGCGCGTGAGCTCATGCATTTCTTCAAAATCTGCTCTTCCATAAAGATTTTAAAATCGTTCAATCCGATGAGGAATCAGTAAAAATCTATGTTATTTCATTGCACACGGGGTCCTTAAAGAGAATTTCCTATGGTGATTCAGATTTTGTTTTAATGTCTTTGTAATCCCGCAAAATGAAATAAATCAATAGTGGGGGGTTTGTTATGCCAGTAAATGTGAGGAAATGTAATTACTAACACAGATCTTGGCACAAATTAAAACAAAAGATTAAAAAAACATCTCAACACCCTATTTCTACAACAGTTTTAAAAAGATTTGTATATATAAATAGATGTGACAGGAAGACATGGGCTCTTGGCTTAAACCGCACTCTAAAGCGATCATATTTCAAATAATAAAACTAAATCATCTCCAAACGCAGCTTTTCTGAATGAAAGTCGACAGTGACCCTCCAGCAGAAGAGCCTCTCTGAGCTGCACCATGCCATACAGGCCCTACCCCGATGGGCGTGCGTAACGGCCACAGCCCTCTCTAAATATAACTCCCCTCCAAAACAGAGGCAGAGAAAAGGAAGAGGGGGGTTCTTACTCAATTTCAAGCAATCTGAAAACTTGTCAAGAAAGTATTTTTCCAGGATATACTGTGTGTCTTAAAGCGTTTTGATTCATTTTGTGGCCCCGGGTGGCTACTGGCGGAGCGCACAGCGGGAGGCACATTGTTTCTATGCAAACTGGACGACATGGCCATTGTATACATTTGGGCATATATGGAGCCACTGCTGGCCCGGAGGACACAGCCCGTCTGAAGTCTCAAGGAGAGTCATTTTCGGTTGTTTTCCGCCAGTTTCTCTCCTTTGACTTCCCCCCCTGCTTCGTAGCTGATTTACTCGGTCGATATGAGTTGCCTGGATGTGATGTATCATCAAAGCTATGGAGCGCACTACCTCCCTGCAGCGGCGTACAAGACTTCGTACTATAGCCACCACCATCAGCAGCAACAGGTGAGACGCTCCATAGTTCCGCTTTTTGTGGCCGCAGTTAAGCGCTGATACTTTGCCCAAGTTTTTTCCGAGGAAAAAACTGGGATTGAGGAATAACTTTCAAAACTGCTGCAGTGGAGGATATCTGCAAATCAGGGCATATTGTAAATTTATATTTCTTACATTCTAACAAAAGTTTTGAAGACTAAGTTTCATGGCACCAGTCGGGAATACGGCAGATCCTTGACATCTAACTTTTGTTTCGACTCCCAAATTGAAATCTTACCTTCGGATTTCTTTTTGAATGATTAAATTCCTGTCTGGGGCTCGGCATTCATCTTAGGTCACGCGTAATGACACGAAGCTATTAATCCTGCGGTATGGTGATGTAATGACAGCCAGTCAATCACAAAGGAATGAGGACCGGAGCTTTACAAATAGTTGGAATGCGGTATGGAATAAAGGGAACGATTCCCACGTTGTATCTGTGAGATGGAGCCTTTTACTGAGTGTTCTGTGGAAATGTATCACAATTACACTCAATATTTTTTATGTGGGGGTCTTTATAAAAGTCGCATTATTTTGACTTGAATTCACTAGATCACACAAGTGAAATGGTCAATGTTTTCTCCTAAATTGGCAGACCTATATCCCTGCATGGATCTATCAGCTAATCTATATTTGTGTACTCCTCCAGAGGAAGCTGAGTGTTTACAGTAAGATGCAAGAGTGTATGGAGCAGCAGCAACAACCCGGAGGAAGAGGGATGCTACCCAGGGATCAGGGCCTCCAGCGGCATCCTGTAGCAGCAGGTGCTGAATCAGACTGTAGATCCTCCTCTGATTCAGAGACGAAGGATGGAGTCCAGCCTGCAGAGGCAGAATACTTGAGCTCCCGATGTGTACTGTTCACCTACTTCCAAGGGGACATCGGTGATGTTGTGGATGAGCACTTCACCCGTGCTCTCAGCCAGTCCAGCACCTTCAGCAGTGAGAGCAAGCCTATCAGAGTGACTCAGCCGTCTGCCTCAGTCACTGCTAATTTATGGAAAGGTAAGAGGAAAAAGTCATTTGAAGAATCTGCTGATTTGATTTAATTTCCACATAAAGTTATTGGTGATAAATGTTTTTTGGCAACGTGCTGAGATGTTTTAAAACTTTGTGTTGTGGTCATTTCAGATAGTAGTTCCCTCCAGGAGAGTCAGAGTAGCTCGACTTGGAACAGTGCTTTCCCATCACAAGCCAACTCCTGCCTCCCCTCTGTCTCTGTCTCAGTCCACCCAGACTTTTCCTCCAGCCCAGTTCCCTTTAACCACCCGGACGGAGCCTTGTGGGCCGGCCACATGCTCTCCCAGGCCGGCCTACCACCTGCAGCTACCCTCCCTGACAGCTGGACCTACAGTCTGAGCCCCCAGAGCACAACCAGCTACCCCAATGTTCACGAAGTCTACCATCCTCACCCCCGCTCCCGCTCCCACATCCACGCCAGACACCATCACTCCATGCTTCACACATACCCAGCTCACAGTCCAGCACTGGATCCCCGATTCAACACGCTGCTGCTGCCCGGTGTGAGAAGCCAAAGCCAGCCCACCACCAGCACCGGTAGCTCCCCACTCAGCGAGGGCGGAAAGGCAGAGATGGATCCCAGAAACAATAGTCCAACCCCGGTCGCCTGGTCCCCCTCTGCCCTCCATGGGTCTTTGGAGGTGTATGATTCTGGTAAGACAGAGATATCTGCTGGACAAGCATTTCTTAAACATCACGTTTAATAATGTGTGTAAGAAGTGGTGAAATAGACCTTGTTTCTTTTTCTCTGCAGCTCTTGATCAGACCAAAGCAAAGACGTCAGTTTGGTTCTAACTGATGGACTCGTGATATCAGCTCACACCAAAAGAAAAGACTTACTATGTAGCTTTGACATAACAATGTATGGCTGCAACACCAGCACTGTAATGTAAAATGTAGATATAGGATGCTAACTGTTGCTTGGTCCGTGTGTCCCACACTGTTTTCACAATCATCATAGAGATGGACTCAGGCTTGGACTTGAATGAGAGTGATGATTTAGCTCCGAAAGAATTATAAAAAACTACAAAAAACAGACTACTAGTTTTAAGAATAGAAAGCTTTCTCTTTTTTGTCGGCACAAAACTGTTTCCTTTACAGGAATTGTGAGACCATGCGGTTCTGTTTCAAGAGCTTGATTTTGATCCACATTTTATTTGTACAGTAAATGTTTGTTGACGGTTGTAACCTGCTTGTGTGTGTTTGTGTTCAGGTGTGTGTGTGTGTACAGTACTGCTTTTCTCTGATGAATTGCTTTTTGCTGAACAAATTCTGCTAAAATTGTTTCCTATACTATTTAGCCTTCGGGGAATGTGTAGTGTAAATATTTGTACTGGATGTTGAAGTAATAAATTTATTAAACAGTTTGTGAAAAATATCTTTTTTATTCTTTTTCCTCAGGTGTATTTTGACTTGCCAGAAACCTGTAGAATTCAAGCACACTATTCTTAGATTTTCCTTTTGTCATGGTGTAGCTACTGATAAAATCCCTGGAAATTTAAGGAAGAATCAGTTTATTACTAACAGCTCCCCTTGTAGCACCGAGGGGAGTTTGCTGGATTCCACAGGCAGCTTTTATGGGACACCATGATATGTCTTCCAAACAAACATGCACACTGAAAATACACACACTCCCAGACTGACAAAGACACACAAAAGAATGCATTTCCTGTCTGGACAGGAAGTTTGCGAGGCAGTAACAAACTACTCACATTCTCAAATACCAACAAACATTGCAGGTATCCCCGCCCTTTGCTTTCTGTTTACCTTATTAAAACAAATTAGTGACGCTCTTGAAAAATTCAGGGACTGATTGCTTTGTAAATTGGTTTGAGTTCTGAAAAAATGATGAAGCCCTGTAAATTCATAATTAGTAAAGGCAGTGACCAATTTTTACGAGTTTGACAATCAACACCTTGTTGGGCTTGTGTGTCCATGTGGTGTAAAACAACATTTATGAGGTCAGCTTTATGATGAGATCAAATCTCCTGCATCAGGAGATGTGTAAGACAGTGTACTGTCCTCTGAAGAGATGGAAACACAGCTATGTGTGTGTGTGTCATGAGTGGTCTGACCAGGTGGTATGATCAGCAGTACCAGCCCACAAACATTCCAGTCTCCGCTCCCACGTATCTCATTCTCCATCTTGACTAAACAGCAGGACTTTAAATCTGGAACATAGCAGCTGCATGTCCAGCCCGAGAATCAACAAGTCATGATGCACTGAAAGGGAACAAATGACTTGCAGGAAAAAGAGGTCAACTGAAAGAGGACAAGTTACTAATTACAAGTGACAAAAATAATTTTGTCATTGAGATTTGTAGTTAGATTTGGCTTCATTGTTAGATTATTCATGACATGACACCAGGCAAATTTCAGGGGAGCTATCGATGCCACACAAGGAAGATCAGAAGGGTTGATCATTTCTCATGGCAATTATTTACTATAGCCATGAAATGGTCGTTCGTATTCATCACAATTGGTCAAAAATTGTCGTTTACTTTATATGTATTTAAATATAAGCTATTCGAGATATTTTCATTAATTTCTGAGACAAAAAAACACAAAATAAAGAAAAAAGCTGATTTTACAGGACTGCCAGGGGTACTTTACATGCCAGATTGACATTGAAGAAGCACAAGTGACAAAAACTACTTTAAAAATGACTCTACCATGATCAGACAAAAGTAAGGCACAACACTTGAAGTGAACACAAGTAAAACAAAACTCAACTTATTCATCACTCATTTTATTAAATACTCAAAATCTTTCATTAAGAATTAGAAACCTCTATAAAACTGTTTGTAATGTAATTTTTTATCCATGGCACAGTTCGATTAATTTTATT
>JBBDHI010000013.1:18456085-18467687 GCA_037177115.1 Craterocephalus stercusmuscarum | reverse complement strand
TCTATTCATACACATGTACATACTTATTATCTCACTCAACCTTTGTACTTAAAATATATTTTTTATACCCTGCCGATGAGATGTTTAGTCTAAAAGACCAGCTTGTCTTTATGTGTAACTTATATGTTCCTTGTGGCCAGTCATTTTAATGAGGCCTAGTTAGTCTGCTCCAGGAAATGACATTAGCCAGTTTATTTACTTTCATGACTTAAGTTGTGTCCTGCCTGCCATCTGCATGTCTGGTCTGTGCTTCCTAATTGGCTTATCACTGCCAGTCCACACACTGGACTGTACCACCCCCACCACACTACGTGATATGCTGAGCCTGATTTATGGTTGGGCTCTTTCACTCAACCAAAAATTCAGAAAATTACTCTAAGCAGACGCCCCTCTCTGGTCTGGTGGGTAAACCTTATTAAAATGTTATTTGGTGAGTGGGAGGAGGCTGACTGAGCGAAACATCAGCGGTTCCAGTTCAGCAAAGCTATAAAGTTTAGTCAATCAGCAGTTCTGTGCGGCAGACCACCAAATGTATATTATTTTCACCAGCCGCAATATGCATAAATACGCTGCTCGAGTAATGCGAAAAAGCACGTAGAGGCTCTGGTAAAATACCTGGCTGTAAATGGGCAATTGTGTGATAGAGTTGAGTGGAACCAGCTGTCAGGGTTTATATGGTAGGCGGGCTTGGATCCCATCAGTTTCCAACTTGAAGTTTTTTTTTTCACTCCTTTATTTCTGTTTTCCTGATTTGTATCAGTTCAAGTGTCAATCATGACTGAAAACGAGGAGCTTGGTGTGAATTATTACACCCCAAAAGGTCTCGGTTTGCTTAATTTTATTGATCGGAATGTTAATGTCCTTAATGTCAGGATTGATTTGAAGTGGCTGGAATTTCAATCCTTTTTTATCACTGTAAAAATCTACATATGAATTAGAATAGCTCCACAACCATTAGAGCTAGTCTTACTGCTAACTTTACCATCCGTCTGACATTTTGTCTGACTGATTTTAGCTGCATAATGTAACATCTGCTAAGAGGAGGGACAGTTTCATGCTGCAGCAACTTCGGTATGACAGTTGCAAAACTGCGCTGCAGCTTCGGCCAATGAAAACAATGACTTACGAGGTCTTCACTTTAAAAAGACGCATGTTAGCATCTAAATACAAGTCCCTGAGGTCTGGACACTACATGCACTCTGCTGTTTGAAATGGCTGCATGCGTGACTGGGGAGGATTAATGTGTGCATGTAGGTGTTCAGGATAAAGCTAAATAAAGCTGGCTGGTTTAATTACTCTCCTGGTTGGCACGCCTTGCCCTCAAGAGACAGTCTGTGGTTTATACATATAAAAAAAAAAAAAAGCCACACCAAATTCTTAAGATGCAAAAAAACAGACCCTGCAGACATGCATGTACCTACTTAATGTGTGTGTGCCGGGAGTAAGAAGCTTTTCAAATGAGAAGAACTACTTGTGGGCAAATTTGAGCGTTTGAAATACGATGAGGGAAGGACCTCCAGCTGCTGCCTTGATGCCTCACAGCAGCATCAATATATGTGTCCATCGCCTGACAGACCTTTTCAGAGGCAACCGTAAGATCCCCAGCCAGCACAGACACACACCTCATCGTTTAGCTAAGGCCTTTGGAATCCTGGCACAGCTACACACCCAAACAGAGTGAAAGCTGGATGACAGAGAGGTGCCACTGCAGGAATTGATGACTAATAATTGTAGAGTCAAACAAAAACAGAAGATCATTGGGTGCAGGAGGTTGGTTTTAGGTAAATGATGTTTGTAAGATGATAGCTTTAGGTTAATAAAGGCTTCCTGTTAGTCTTTATCATTTGGTAACAATGAAAACTACAAACAGTCCGTTTACTGTATAATGAGCTCTTCGTAAGAGTGATTCAGTTCAATTATTGTGAAAAGGAATGCGGTTTGGCTTTATGACTTAGCAAGCTGGTCAAAGAGATAAAAGAACATTTGCGGGGAATTTCATGACTGACTTTAAGTCGGGGCTTCTAATCTTGTCCTACGTCCTTTTTCCAATTAAATCATCTTTAATTTGACTAACCATCCAGATATTATGGCACATTTAATGACCTTTAATTAAATGTTTGAAGATTTTCCATTTGGTGTTTCCAGGCTGAGGAACCCTATCAGACTCAGCAATGAAAGTCAAACATCCATGATGGACATCTGTGTGGTTTATTTACCATGCTCAAAGTGAATCCCTTTTGCACACACTGCTGTTTGATTACATTTGTTTCTTAATTTGATCATTGTTGTGGCAACTTTTTTAAGTGAGCACTTGCTCACATATAGAAAGCAAACAGCAGCACAAACCAGGGCTATAAATGGATGATTTAAGGTTTGCCGCCAGACTGTAAGTTGAGCATTTAGTTTAAATTAAAACAAGGCTTCTTAAAAAAAGGAGAAAAATTATTTTACCAGACATCCAAGATATAACAAAGAATTTTCCACCATACATCTTTATTAAAACATAGTTTATGTACAATAATAACTTATATATACAGTTACACTTTGGTTCTGTAAAGATCTTGTGTATTTCTACATGTACTAAACTAATGCATGTGCTACTGAGGTAAGTAATTAATGTTTGGCTTCTGTATATTATAATATTAGCATAAAATATGTCAGACAACATCTTTTTCTTGTCTGAATAGAACTCCTGTTTCATTTCAGTTTAATCTAACCATTAATGTTCTCAGACAATCTGTATAAAATGTCAAAAAACTAATTTCATGTGTTTGACATGTGAAAGCATTTGTTGACAACACTGTTCGGAGAGAGCAATATTTTGAAAATGGAGCTTAAGATCAAACACAAAATAAAAGATTTTATAGATATGCAGGTGATAAACATGCACATTCTTTTAAAGTGCTGGAGTCCGGCCCCAGACGGCAATGTAAGATGTGAACACAGAGCGGAAGGAAAGAGCAACTTCGATGCTGAGCCGTTATGGGGTACTATGCAGGCGTCGGGTCAGTCATCTTTCTGAGAAATGAGATCAAAGCAGCTCTTGGCATCGCTCAGAGTTTGGAGCTCACGGCTTAGCTCTGATGGCTAGCTGTAAATGAAAATTAGCAGGCCTGATCTACAGCTTCTTAACTGTGAGCATCACTGCTGATAGAGGTAAAACAGACATCAGCACAACGCTCCACTAAAGGTTCAGTCTGATGCTTATCAAGGCTGAGATTTCTGCACCATCCATATGACACCTAACTTACTTCAGCTGCCTTTCAGGACTCACACAACTGCATATTGTTCTTGTTTAGTCTATTGGTCCCATAGGGGAGGGGGAGGGGGGAGGAGGAGGGGGCTAAATCCTGTCTGAGCATGACTGAGCCAACCACAAAAACTGAATGAGAGCAGACGCTGTAGAACAACTGTAGCGCTAGCTCCGCCACGACCGGCAGCAATCTTTCACCGTGCACAGTGCAGCACCCCCGAGGGCAGTTAGTAATTCATCTGTCCTGGCGTTGCTCTTTTTAATGCAAGGTTTTTATAGCTTTTCCACTGGGCTTTCAGTAGTTAAGTGGCCCTAAATGCTTAATTAGGTGCTGGAAATCACAGGCACTTTGCACCCGCTCTGTAAACCGCAACACTTTAGACTGTTAGGGGCATTGCGAGCCACACGCCAAATAATTAGGGCTGGCGGCAGCAGCAGACCGCAGGATTGGGGTAAAAGCTGAGAAACGGGCCAAGTTATAGTGTTGGGTCACAGGCTGGGTCACTGCTTAGGAAGTAGCTGCAGTAGGAGAGTATGTGAATCTGTCTGAACATTGTAGACGGTGGATTGTGGACATGTGGTCTCCGGTCGAGTGCTGTGCTCATCCAGTTTATTGGATTAATGTCCGAACACTGAACACGCCACCTAAAATGCACCTCTGGGTTTTGGGAATTTGTCTTTCCGTGAAGAGAGCGGTTCAACTTTGCACACACTGTATCTGCAAAACATCAGTTTTTCCTATCCTCTCTGTACATATTGTATGATAATCAATGGTTACATCAAAGTGGTAACGTCAAGATTTCATAGAACAGATGCAAGATTTATACGATCCACGCAATTCCGTACGAATGATCATCTCCCGATCTGCTCTCGTCTTCTTGCACGTGCTTTCTGGCTACGTTGAGATTCAGCGAGAGACACGAGTGCACAAAAAAAAACCAAAAAAAAGCCACAAGTTCACGAGAGAGTTGAGCAGATGAAAGCTGAGCCGAATGATGCTTTAGCATTTCCAGCTGGCCAGGATGATTGCATTCTAAGTAGGGAGCTGATATCTTCCTTCTCTGTGAGTGATGACAGCACAGTTAAAGGAGCATTTATGAATGTTAACTAATGCCGTGGTCAAACCAGGTTGCCTTTTTTCATACAGGCACATCTGGGTGCAGCAACCGCAGGAAAAGGCATAAGGGTTTTGGGATTGATCCAAAGGTTCAGTAAGAGTACAACTGAGGCCCGATTCAAACACCCTGCGCTTGAAGTCTCTTTTTGTGTTCTCCACTGGACAGAGATGCGTCAGAATAGAGCTACGATGATAAAGCCCGTTCATTTCCAGCGCTGCTAAGAGGTGGCCAGGCTGCCAGCGGGACATGGCTCTCCAGCACGCTGCCGCATTTTTCCCATCAGTTTTATACCAAATTTCTTTACAGTAATCGTTCTGGTTTTGTTGCGACCAGCGCAGAGGCCTCTCAGCTATTTCCTTTCCCCACCAAATTCAGCATTTCAAGGAGAAAATATGTTAATAAAATGGAAAAACAAATTCTGATGTTGGTGCTGATCATTCATGCGGAGGAACATCTAACCCGATAGCAAACTAGAGGATCGTTTGCCTCAGAGGTTTTTCATTTCTGTCTGTCTCTCTCAAACATTCTAACATTTAGATTAAACATGAGCACGGTGAAGTGTTGAAGTGGACTGTTAGCTTCTTATAAAAAAAAAAGATTGTGGACAGGAGCCCACTGACATTCTTCATGTGATGGGGTAAGTTGTACGCTGTATATGTGCTGTCCTTCTCAGAGCAGAATCTGTTCTTACATACACGTGTACTTTCGAGTCTCCGAAGTCTCTGCTTCGCCTGAATATTTAGACACTGGCGCAGCGCTGGGATGGCGACGTGCACGGCGAAGGGCAGACCAGCTGGCTGTGAAAGCTGTTGATGCTCTGCCGTCCGGCCGCCGCCTCGCCGTTTCCCAGCACGTCTGCGCAGAGCGACTCCACAGCGTCCAGCCTCTCGATCTGCACCAGGCGGGTTAGGAGGTCAGGGATGCTGTAGCCCGCCGTGCTCACTCTCTCAAAGAGCTGAAGACCGTCGCTCATGCCGCCGATCTCGTCCCGCTTCAGCCCGAAACTCTCAGCCAGGTGCCTCCACGTCTTCACCACGGCCGCCTCGCTGCTGTAGGAGGAGCTCAGCATGCGGCTGGCCTTCTCCAGGCAGTCAAAGGGAAGCTCGGTGGGGCTTAGGCCTGAAACGGGGACAGGAACTTAAGGTTTGGAGGCCTTTTTTTAGTGTGTGGAAACTTTCTGTTTCATTTAAACCTACCTTCAGTAACATTGCAGGCTCTGGCATACAGATCTAGTATCTTCCTCCTTCGACTCTGTAGCATCTGTGTGGTTTTACAAAAAAAAAAAAAAACAGCATTATGAGACTGAATTGATCATACTTTAGATGCAGCGCAGCTTTTGCAAGCTTCAGCCTCTCACCCCTGGAGTTTTATTGTTGTTGTTGATGGCGTTCACATTGCTGATGTGGTTGCTGCCGGCTATGTGGTTGACACTGCTGATGTGGTTGGGGTTTGGGATGTTATTGGCCTGGCTGGCTGAGACGGTGGCAGTGCCATTGCAGGCACGACCGCGGTCCAAGAGTCCCAGAGAGAGCAGGCAGAGGTCAGGTTTGTTGCTCAGGTTGACGAGACACAGGTTGGTGTTGGGGTTTGTGGCGTCTGCCGCCCCCTGCTTATCGGACGTGGGCTCCTCGTCGCTGTCAATGCTGCGGCTCAGCAGCTGCTCGTTCTCTGAGGATGCATCGTTTTCACTGCAATTACAAAAGACACAGTCGCCAAATAATCAGTTTTTTTCATCTTCCATTTCTGCAGCATTCAGGAACATAAATGATCCAGATCAGCTTCGGATTTCTGCGTGTTAGTATATTACATCAGCAGCTGTCTGATCAATAAGCTGAGGTTGGGTCAGCTGCTTATTAGCCTACTAGCGCCATTATAGCACACTAATTAATACTTTTTGTCTCATTTGTTGTACTGAAACCGAACATTAGGGAGTTATGGTCTTAAATGAGGTGGAGAACCCAGACTATTTCCTGGCCAGGTGCAGTGACTTCTGTGAGCCTAAGTGGTTCCGCCTGATTAATTTTGTTCCCTTTGGACAAAGCTGCTCAGGCTTTTTCTCCATTTCTAGTCTCCGTAATACACTACCAGCAGCTGCAGACCTCTGCAGATACATGTCGAATCTAAACCCTGAGCTGTGTTGTATAGAACCAGATGGGTTTTAGCTAAATGTCCAAAATCAAAATGTCGCCATAATGCTAACTCCCACTCATTTTAAGCTTTTCTTTTTTTTTAACACATTTGTATGAGCAGGACTTCTCATATTGTAGTTCTCAGACAATGCTAAGGCTGTTTTGTTGCAGTGGCTGCCGGTGCTTCTGCGCCTGACTGAAGCAATCCTCTCTTTTACAACATAATACAATGCAATATCACTTTATCACACATCACCTCCCTTTTTCAGCCCGCTCTGGGTTTTCTCGCAAAAGCACCTTGTTGACAGAGATGCACACAGAATGGCTTTGTTTCCATGTCCCACGCTCTCCTCTCAAACGCACAAACACATACACAACATGGCATTGTTTCCCAGACATCTAACACCTACTCTGGCAGCTAATGCAGTGAGTTAGCACATCCTCTGGCACGCTGCTTTACTGCACTATTGACTGATATTGTTGCTAAGGAGCGTGTCTTTGCCCGCGTGTGTGCATCTGTGTCTTGCCGTTCTTACGTTTATGCTCTCTGTATGAGTTTTAAAAGTGTACCGTTTAAGGTATGCATGCTACAAGCCATCCAGGGGTTTGTGCAGTGTTTCCCTGCATGTCTGTGTGCATTGTGCCCCCTCTGCACATTCACTGCTGTTCATGAAACAGCCCTGTCTTCACATGAGGGCTGGGCAATGTACAGAGAGAAAACCATCATTCCTTTGTTGTCTGCTAGGACATGCTTTCACCTGGTGGTGGTTTTCAGTGAAGCTTGGAATAAATACCCCCTATCCATTCCGACAATTACCCCCACTGTCTGATTCTCAGTGTTTTTAGTCTTCAGGGCTCATAATGTGCTACCTTACCTCATGCCCCCTCCAAAACCGCCTCTGCCTGCTCCAAAGCCACATAATAGACTTTATTCTTCATAAAGAAAAAAACAAAAACAGCCAGCAGCAAAGATACTGTCTGTATTGGCTTTTGCTGCGGTGACCTAATAATGGGTAAATGATGAGAAAATTTATTAACAATACTGTGGAGTTTCTGCGAAACTGCTTTGTCATGATCAGCAAACAATCCGCATCATTATTTGTGAACATTTTACAGGTTAAACTGATATATGACCCAAAAAAAGTAATGGATCATGGTTTAGTTTACTGACCCCTGATACTCAGCGTCCTCATGTGACCAGGCGGAGTCACAAAAATGGACCCTATTTGATCATGTTTGTTATTTTTTCCACAAAACTGCTTCTTGTTCGATGCCAATTATCAGGTTCTACTCATTTGAAATGGTTGGGAGAAATAAAACACATGCGTAATAATGCAGCTTTTTGCTTCTGAAGCATGTTTTTCCACCACATTGATCCAAAACTGGCGATGAAGCTATTTGATCAGTACCTGTGTGCTATTTAGGTTGTATTAGCATCAGGAACACATTTAGTTGTCAAGATAAAGAAGACATCCTTTTGACCAAAAGGAATTTAGTCCTTTGTCTCTCATATACATTCATCTTGCTGAGCTAAAAGCAGGCTGCATTCCAGCTCTTATCACACAAACAGCACCTTCATTTTCTACCACTTAGACCTTTAAGCTGCCTGGATTTGAACAAAATCACTTTGAACTCCAGTTTCCTTTCAACCACTTTGTCCACCCAGACAGAAGGAGCAGAGTTTATCTAAACTGGAGGCATCTCTCACCTTTTCACCGTCTTCTGAGGAGGAGCTTTCAGTTTGTCATACTCGTCTTTTTCGGAGAAGATCACCACACTGTCTGTGAAGCCAAAAAATAAAAAATAAATAAAACAATTCAGGTTCAAAGTTAATAAGGAAAACATTTCAATGCTATACCAGTAAATAGCTGAAAGATCACATTACACCCCACCTTTAAATCTTTATTGACGTGAGCCAGAGATCACAAAGGTTAACAGACTCCTGAGACTAAAAGGTTTGTTTAATGTAGAAATTGCAGTTTGACTGATGTATAAAATGATCATGGTGAATATTATGTGAAAAGTACATTAATACACCAGTTTCCGATAGGAATAGACAGCTTAATGAGTGAATACAAATGCTGCGTTCGCATGTGTTAGCTCGGGTTAAAAGGCCTGCGTCTTTCATCTCGCGGCCTTATTGAGCCAGTGTCTACATGAGTGGCAGCTAGCTCCGGTAGCGCTCCGAGCAATGGGCTGCTCTCCCAAATCCACACACCAGTCATCCAAAGTGCATTCGCGCATACACACACTCATCAGCACATATCTGTGCAGCCATTTGTAATACCTCAACACTGACTAACAACGTAGACATGTAACCCTAATAATACTCCGACCGCTCTATCACGTTTTTTTCAGCTATTCCATTTTTAAGTCATAATGTGTCTGTGGCTGCAGCTACAGTAATTAGTGTGTGTGTGTGTGTTCTTATTCACGCCACATGTAAGTGGTTAGTCAGTCAGTCTGGGAGTGAAATTGAACAGAGCATCATTGTCAGGAGAAATGGCGCCTAAAGCAACGTATGGCTTTAGCTTTGGAAACTTCACATTCCACCACGATACACTCATCACTCTGCATCTCCATGAGCCTACACACACACACACACACACACAAATCAATTCATAATGCACAAGCACACACATGTATTTGCATATATTATGCAAATAAATCTGCAATCTGCTCTTAAATACATGTTAAGGCAATGCTGTGTTTGCATTTCCATCAGTCAGATTTGATAAGGCGATATAGCTTGTTTAATGACATACAGTGTTTGGTTTTATAGGATGAATCTCAACTTGTCCCATGATTTGTAGTGGTAAAAAGGAAAAATTCAGAAGGAAACAGTTTTTTTCTGTGTAGGGACTATATAAAAGAAAAGCTGTGCGGGTTGTAACTTTAATTAAAAGTTAAAACAGCTGAACACAAAGCACATCAGGAAGCTGTGAATTGTGTTCATCCACAGATACCCAAAAGAAAAAAAAACAGCAATTTTTATGTTTTTGTAAAAATAGACAATCACAAAGAGTTCTAAAGCAGGAATTAGCGGAGATGATATTCTGTTAATAAATGCTGGGTGGCTTTAGCTTTTCTTACACAGTAAAAAATGTTCTGCAGTCATTTTGGAGTTAGAAGGAAACTAATTATAGTTGTCTTGTTTTAGCTTTCTTTGTCTCTGTACTCTCTGTAGTGTATATACGAGTGTGAATCGGGTTTTTAGTGTATATTTAGTGGGCTCAGCATATGAAGCCAGGAATCATACAAAAAAAGTTTGTGGAAATAGCAAAGAGCAGTGAGGCTGCTATCCTGCTTGTTTTGTGAACTTTGAGGGATTTCCAGTAAAGCAACAGTCTGGAATATAAATATCTTCATATCATTTTTATTCCTGCATTGCACTTTTGTTTACCAATCTCACAAATCCTCACATGGTTTTTGAACTGCAAATATCTTCTAGTAAGTCGTATTTTTTTCATTAAGGTGCTTAATAGGACTCCTGCTCTTCTAATTACTTATATTCTTAGGAAGTATACTCTTTCCTGATCACTTCTTAAACGAACAAATGAGCAAACGAATAGTTTTCACAGAAATTAAAGCCACATTTCTGCTTTATTTCATTTAGAGCTCAACTAGTGATCTATTACTTATGGAACACAAAATGATCAATGAAAATGATGAGAGGTGTTCTTGTTCTCTCATTGTTTCATGTCAGGCTATGGGTGAGTCATGAGACAACCTTCTAACAATTAAATAATTATCTACTTGTGTTCTGACCTCAGTGAGATTTGTGAGGATAAAGTATCAAACCCAGTTTATATTTTATGCTTTGATAGCCATACTTGTGGGATCAATAGCACCTATTCGGGTTTCTGAAGTTACTGCCATTGCAAACTCAAATACTCTTAACAAAATACATGACAACCATCCCAGTCCTTTGGGCCTGCTCTATCTTATACAGTCAAAGGGAAAGATTTGCAGTAGATCTTTCCATCAAATGGACATAAGGACAAATCTGACATATTATTGGTATTCTTTCTTTATTTCAATAGTTACTGTAAATGGGAAATTCAAATTTCAAACTTCTGTCATTGAATCACGAGGGCTTGGATCAAGGGCCCACAGTGGTTGGCATCTGGTAGCACACTGGGAGCTTATAATCACTAAGCTACCACTCCCTCAACACTCACTGAAGATTTCATCTGAACGCTTTGATCCTCAGAAAGTGTGAAGAAGATCACATGGTTGACAATTATTTTCAGGATTGTGAACTAAAAATTGATCAGGCTCGGAGAAACCAGGAAGTGGCCCCGGACGACTTCATGTGAAACGTGTATAAGGTATGTACAGGAGTAAATAATAACACTGCTGGTGTTTCATAGAAACATGACAATGTTTAATCAAAGCCAGGATGAGGTTTTTGACCACAATACCACCACATATGAAGACATTTTTTTCTTTGTTTAACTACTGAGAACCTCCAATTATGACAGTGGAAAAATAGAAATAATGAAAAACCATCTGTTGTTCATTCTTGAGTGTGTTCGTGTGTCTCACCAGGGACGTCTTTCTTGTCCTCCTGTTTGCTGGTCTGAACCTCCACTGCTTTTGCGACTTGTCCTGAGCAACATGCTGCAGACACACACACACACACACACACATGGACAAACACACAGCTTCATCAACTACTAAGGCCAACCTTTTACAAAAAACGGCATGCATGTGTGTGTGTTTCTGTATATGCCTCACCCTGACCACTCGGTTTGGCCTTCAGGATGTAAAACATGATAATGAGAACGATGGCGATGGCCATGATGAAAATGGTTGACATGGCGATGATAAGAGCCGTTGCTAGGTGACCCTGTCCCAGGGACTCTGGAAAATGAGGAGCGTGGTGTAAAGCAAGCGCGAGTATGGCAAGAAAGCAGGACGGCGATGGATGGGGACAGAATGAACCCCTCTGACTGCGTGTGTGTTTGTACCTTTATTTGGATGAGGGAAGATTGTTGTGCTGCCAGTATCAGGTGAAGATTTTGTGTCTGGTTTATTGGTTTGCATGCCTGAAAAACAAGCACACGTACACACAGATTTAAATTTCACTTCTAGTTAAT
>JBBDHI010000013.1:18443677-18455985 GCA_037177115.1 Craterocephalus stercusmuscarum | reverse complement strand
GTAAACAGTACATGTACAGACCGGCTAATCTGCAGGTAAATATGGGTTTTAAGATCAGATAAATGTATGTACTGTAATATAAGGCGTTCAAATACATAAAAAGTAAAAGCGTGCTCATAGCAGATCCTCCTCCTGCTGACTCATGAGGAAACACATTTATCCACAGTGATGGAAAAACTATAAGAATGTGGGAAATGAGCATACTGTATGGGTCTGTTTGTACCCAGACCACAGTCCAACTTCAAACTCCATTTTGCTGCTGCCTCTCTGAGTTAGAGTTTTAATGTAATTACCAGCTGCTGTTTATAAATCCTGTTTACACGGACATTCATAAGCCCATGTTTGCCATGGCCTCCATAAACACCATTCATTTTTATAAATGATGTGCAGATATTCTGAAAAGCAGGAAATGTCAGCGGGGGGATCACCATTGTGAAATGTACCGCGACAAAAGTCCGGGCGTGTGTTATAACACATTTTTAATTAAATTTCTGACTGTAAACCACTTCTTGCAAAACGCTACTGCTTTTATGGTAACACAGTTTTCAAACAGGCCCTGAAAGTTTCATCTGAAAAGGTTTTGGTCAGCTTTAGGAGGCGCACGTTGAAATATTTCCATTCAAATTTCAGATAGAAAGCGGGGTTTGTTTTGTTTTTAAACATGAAACTATTCTGAATATTTCATCATCAGTTTCCTCTACAAATTCTCAAGTTCACATGCCAGCATGCACCGACGATGGTATGTTAGCTTTGGCTTTGCATTTTATTGACATTTTTCCCTAATAGTGTTGCCTGACATCATTTTGCAAGTAATAACATTTCCCAAAAGCAAATGATCTGAACTAACAGCAGTTAAACTCAGACTGTCTCCTGCTGCCATGGTAAACAAGCAGTTTTCCTGGGCAGCGTGGACACAAACCCTGTCCACATTTCTCTCAGCCATCTTTCTATTGCTCCACCCGCCGACCCCCCCTTAGATTTTGACTCTCTTTCGTCTTTCCTAATGGAGCTGTAAACTTGTGGCAGCTCATAAATCAGCTCTTTTAATCAGTCTTTCATTTTGGCGCGTTGATGCACTGTGGAACTCTTTGGCATGTGCCCTACCGCTTCCTGTGGTCTCGGAGCCTCGTGTCATCACGTACACACAGACACACACACACCCTGTGGCTGCAGACATTAACTCGCGGATGTGTTTACACTTCTTCTGGATAAGGATATGAGCCTGAACTGAAATTCTGTTTAGCATCTTGCGGTTTAATCTCTTAATCATGTCTTGCAGGCTGAACACAGAACACAATGACAACTCTGCAGGGCAAATGTGCTCTAAACAAACTGAGAGAAAGAAGTGCAGAGCAGTGTTTAGGGACGTGGTTTAAGGTGAGATATCAGTTGGCTTGCATGAGGTGCTGGTTCATTTCCAGAAACGGGTCATTGTCATGATTTTCGATGATCTGTTTTGATGTTGGAAGTGACATCGATTTAAGTCTTAAGCTGCATCTGCAGAAACTGCCAGCAAAAGAAATCAAGGAAACATTAGAATGTGTCACATCACGGCCTGCCAAAGAGTAGCATCAGCGCAAGCACAAACACGCTAATCATCTGTCTTTCTCATACCTGCCAAAGTTTTAATTATCACACACACACACACACACACATACAAAGCCAGGCAGGAGCCGAGGTAATTTACAGATTACATGGCAAGTGTCAGCCTGCCTTGGCCCTAAACAAGAAGAACTCCCAGCTTTCAGCGCCTTCTTTTAATTTACCGTTGAGGAGCATTATTCTCAAGTTCCTGTTGTGTGGATTTCAGTTGGTTAAAATTTGTACTTAAAAGTGATAGCTTAAATGTGCATTAAAGCTGGAATTGTTTTTTTGACACTGATTTATTTCAACTATCAAAGCTAATTTGAGGCTTTACTGCAGGACATCTTCATGTCAAACCGTAAACAGAAAAGCTGCTTCTAAAAAGCCTCACGTCTCAGGGAGACATGCAACAGAATATTTGTTTGCATACGGGGCAGAACCTCTGAGATAAAAAACGTTATAATCATCTCGCATAAGGTGGCATTTTATGAAAATTATGCAAATGCAACATGATACTCTTTAAGTTTATATTTACCAATATTTAAGCTTAATCATGTGAATTTTATATCTGATTTTAACAGATTGTTGCAGTGCTTTTGAACATATTACAATGGTGTAATGCAGTGGAACATGAATAGATATATGTTGCAAAGCAAATGTAGGCATGAGATGCTTTCGGAGCTCTGAAAATAGCCTGGTGTTGTAGGTTTTGAGTATGTGTAAACATTTCCTGACATGCTAAACACATGTATCATGATTTTATCTGAATACATTGACCTTTGTCATGGTACCGTAGCAAGGTGAGAATGGCATGGTTCAAACAAGGATTCATTTTGAAGTTATCTTAAAAAAATAACTTTCCAAAGTAACGGATGAATTGCTTGATTAACCTGCCTTATGTGTGTGCAGTTTCTCCATTTTGCATTTTATTCAAGGATCAATAATTCAATATGTTTCTTCTATTTGTACAGAAGACACTATTAGGATACTGGTGAAAAGTGTGTTTTTCTTCACACATACATGAACATAAAGTGTAGATATATGCCTTTGCTCATACTTCACACCCTCTCCTCTGCAGGCCCAGGAAGTTGTTTGGGGTTTTCAACTTTCAAAACACGCTCATTAAATGTGACACAATAACAATGACATTAGTTTCCGGACTCTTCAATAATTCTCGGAGGGAATTTCGAGCAACTATGGGCCCATAAATATCCTTCCCATAGCAGAATGAAAGAGTGGAGTCAGATCCTGTAGACATTTCCTCATTTGCAGAATCGTATATCTGTCACAACTGGATAAACCCACAGAAAGAACACTGGGAAATGGAACTAAAAGCTCATCTGAAGTTTAAGGTCTGATGGTACAGTATTCTTTCCCTGTATGCGTCTGTAACTCAGGATGAAGAGTCAACCATAAAGTCATGGATCGATTCCAGGCATCATATACATGCCGAAGTGACCTTGGGGAAGACACTGAACCCACCTCGTGTCTATCGCAGTATGAATGCACGCGATAGGATAAAGAACTTACTTTATAACAAGAGAAGTGCTTTGTGACTGGAAGAATGTAACTTGTACAGTCATCGCACTTTTAGTGGTCAACTTATGATGAGAAAAGCGCTATACTGTACAAGTTCATTTCATTCCTTTTTAGATTTATCAGCACCTGCACCCCACCGCACCTTTTAAATACAAATTAAACACCAAAATATGTTTGAAACTGCCACTGGTGAATGATATGCATTGAAAAATCCAAGCTCAAATCCTTTCATTTACAGATGGCTTTCATATAAAAGTCAAACAGTTTGAAATGTGCAGCAAAAGTCGGCATAGAGTTTGCATGCATAGACACACTCATATGCATGACAGACAGTGTCAGGTATGCAGGATGATCAGGGAGCCTATAATGTCATTGTAATGATCTGTAAAAGTAATGCTCTCACAAAGGGAGGAGGAACCAGACATCTTCGTAAACATCAGTGAGCCCCGCATAGCGGGGAGGACACTGACCAGAGGGTCTGAGAGAACTCAGAGTAACCTCTGACCTCCAACTGTTCCCTCAAATTAGGACCAGGCTTTTGACATCTGCTTTTGCACAGCCTGTCCCCTTTTATTTCCTCTCTTTCAGACGCAAAACTTTTCATGTTCAGTGCCTTTTAATGCAGCGGAAATCAGGTCTGTTCAAACAGGAGAAAGAAGAAACTCCCAGTCAAAAGGCAACGTTAGAGAAAAGAGCGCTGGAGGAAGCAAATGGAGGGATAACAAAAGAGAAAATTACAAGAAGAAGGAAAAGGTTGGCCTTACATTCTTTGGTGTTGCGCGGTGCATTCTGGCAGGAGTGGCAAACCATCCCATAGAGGTTTTTAGGTCTGTTCTTTAGCATGTAATACCTGCAAAACATCAACATACACCATTTTAAACCAACAAGTGACAATCTTATGATTCCTAGCTTTGCTTTCACCATGAAAATCACCATCTGTCAAAATCTTCAAAACTGTCATACAACACGAAACACAGAACACAGGCGTTGGTCATACAGAGCAGTAAATATTTCCTAGTGACAGAGGTTCTAACACTTGCAAGTAAGTACTTCCAGCAGGTGTGTGCAGTATGTGACCTTTCTACACTTAACTATGGGGAAGAAGCTGAGTTGAAGAGTTTGACTCTGAAGAAGTGAGCATAATTGACACCCTGAAGGCACTGCGCACAGCTTGGTACAGATATCGCCCTCAGACATGAAGTGTATATAAAAGGAAAATAGGGAGGGTCGGGGGAGGGAGGGGGGGGGGGGTTCATTGAATAGCTAAAAAGTATTGAATCACTCATGACTCTGAGGTATGAGGATTAAATTCACACAGCCTGCAGGTAAACAGCGGTTTCCTTCTTACACTATGTAGCAAAAACACCCTTGTGCTATCTCACTTCACAAGCAATTCAATATGAAACACCTTGTAATAATTACCTTGCCCTCCCAAATGAACAGTCATGTAGGATGTTACATTTACGATTTTTTTTTTTTTTTTTTTTTTGGAAGGTTGTTTTTTGCTCCATTTTACCATCCCAAAGATGTTCAGCTGAATCCAAATCAGGCCATACCCCCCGGCCGAGTCATTTTCTTGGCCTTGTGCTTTAAATCATAATCATGCCGGAAAACAGCATGATGACACTTTTTGCACTGATGCAGCACTAAATGAACCCCTCAGAGGTGTGTGTTTTAGCGTAAAGCCTTGGCTGGATTCACACCAAACATGCTGGATCTCATCTAAGACAAATGAAGTCACACTAACTTGGTTATATTTGATAATACCATCTTTAAATCTAAATAAACTGCAAGTGCAGTGCATTGACAATGGCATTATCTTAGGACAGCCACTGCCATTCTGATTAGTCTTATTTGGGCTCTTTCTAAACCTACTGATCATTGCTTTGGCTGTTTTCTTCCTCATTCTTTCTGTATCCATTTCCATCTTAGTGAGGCATCATTACAGGACTTTCAGCTCCTCTGGTTATCATCTTCAATGTGAGGCAATGATGCAGACATGCGGATGGACACAGTCCATGTTGGTCCAACACTGAAAAAGTCCCGGAACCAGATGGCCTTAAGTCTGTTTATGCATCTGTTTCCAAAACAAAGTCAGAAACATGCTAATATGTTCCTGATTCCTCATATATGCCTCATTTCTATTCTCCTCCTTAGCCATGAATGGACATAAACACTCTTAATTTACCCTTTTTGTTTAAAAACACTATTTGTACAACAGTTGCTAGATCGGGAAATAAGACAATATACAAGTTACGCAGAATGTTAAGTTAAAGCACACGCTGGGAAATTAAGCAGGAGAAGTAAGCAAGCAGAGATTTAGTTGGTGGTCTCAATTTTGGAATTGGAATCTCAAACAAAACCAAAACTACTAAATGGAAAAATATAACAAAGGCAGCATGTTCCAAAAAAAAAATGAGCCTGGCAAATGTCTACAAAGAAATGAAGAACATCCTGACAGACGGCCACTGGCACTGTAAGAACAGAGAAAAATGCACTTTTACAGAAACTGACTAGCCCAGAACCAGATAACTTTGCACAATAAATCCTATTAATGAAGCAGAAGTGAACTGTAAATGCAAAATGAATGTAGAGGAAATTATTCACGTTTTCCTGCAAGTCTTCTCTTATGTTCAGCTACAAGCTTAAACTCAACTTTTAAGTAGCTGTTCAGGCCTGTTCTGTTCAGCAGGAAGCATGTATGGGCTCTGCTGGTTGCAGCTCACAGCACATACACAGAACAGTGATACAGACATGACCCAACCGGGTGTCTGCACATACACTTCTATAACAATCATTCTAATCAGAGCGGGGGAACAATATCCTGTGTGAAGAGTATCAGAGCAAAGATAACTGGAAGGCATCAGATGAGCGTCCTGAAAACTGACAGGAGAGGGAAATATTCCAGATCTCATTTTAATGCCAAACCTTTATCGCTTACTCCAGTGGTTCACAAACTGGGGGGCGGGATCCCTAAGGGGGGCCCAGTCATATGCCGGGGAGGGGGGGGGGGGGCAAAGTTGAATAACTTTTTGCTAGTAGTTTTGCACTTTTCACTGCTAGCTAAACATGGGCACATTTTTTATAAGTAGGCCTCCTAATGATCAAAACCAGTATCAATCAACAACAGAGATTTCAACTGCCAAAAAAGGAGATAATAAATATAAATGGGTTTCTGTGTGGCTTGACTTGATTGTTGTCAATAAAAGAGTAGCCCAACAGAAAAAGTTTGGGAACCACTCGTTTACTCTATTATATATATTTCCATACTGCCCATCAGTTATATCATCAGAATCTTTCATGGAGCTTTACTTACATTTTAATTTAAGAAAACACAAAGTCTAAAAGGATATCTGCCAGAGACTTCTATTAAGATTCTGCATGAGGGCAGGTGCCCTGACTTCTGCAGAATTAACTGTATTTGGTGCGCAGGTCAGAGCGCATCCTGCTGATGGCTTTTTGCAAACCATGTAATCAGAAGACTTTACGTGGTTACTTTATGTCATGTTCATTCCAATACTTGGTTTTAGGTAACAGGACACTTTTTGGAAGGTGGTCTGTGGAGACTGCCCAGGAACCATTTCATTAATGAGGCAGTCAATTTTTTTTTATTCCTCTCAAGATCCAACATATGGGTGTTTTAAAATACATTTATGTCACTTCTGTAGTTTCAACAATTATCTACAGGAGGCAGAGCAAACAAAAGCAACAAGATGCTTAAAAGTGAATAAATATCTCTATTAGTAGGTAATAATAACAGGAAAATGGAAATGGAATACAATTGATTGGCAAATTCACATCTGTTCCGTCTGTTTTTCTTTAGGACAACACACGCAATCACGCAAATGAAAGCTGCTATATGGAAATATTTTTGACCCAAGGGCTTAACTTTCTTAGGCTACAGTTTGTTCATAATTGTGACAACAGTTTCAAGCCCCTACAAATACACAGACATTTCAAAAACTGTCTCATCATTTAGCAGTCATGGGCTTCTCTGCAAAATTTAAATAACTAGTTTCCACAAAGCAGATGGACACCTGTAAACACGTGTCTTTCATGAAAGCGTTGTTAAAAAAAATCTTTTCTGAATTAGCCAGTGGAAATGAAACATGACACAACAAAACATCTAAGAAACTAACCATCTGGTTTGAAATAGAAAATACAACATTTTGACCACAACAGGTATGAGACGGGTATGTTTTCAAAAAGAAAGTTCACCGAATATAACTCTAGTATAATTCGCTAAATGCTAAACACAGCGGTGGATGAATAATGCTGTGGGCTGCCAACAGGGCACATGGAAGCATGCAGAGCAGAAGCAAATACAGCAAATAAGCATCACACTGGTCCCTGTTTATCAGATGAACCGTGCTAAATGAGAACACACACTTCTGATTGGCTACTTGCAATAAGATGATGCTGCTACACAGGCTTAGCTAAAGTAGGTATGTAATGTATGTATATATGTATTATTATTTAAAATTGTAGTGCATAATGATTGGGTCTCTCTCTTTTGATTATATCTAAGCTCAAGTATCTGTCATGGCTTCATCTGGTTATCATAAACTTTTTGTTATTTTCCCCAAATCCTTTTTTGATGGTGGTTGGTGTGCACTCAGTACTAGGAGGCTATTTTAATTTATTTCTTAATTCTTCTCTTTTAATACATTATTTCTGAGTACTGAATATATGGTTCTTGTTTAGATGACGGTGTGAGGTTTGTTCAATAATAATTTTCACGGTCTGCTGTGCTGCACCATAAATCCACACTGACCTAAACTCAGCTACACAATCTCAGATCTGTTGCAAAATCATTCCAAATTCATAAATGCAGAGCTTTGCATGGAAATGGTCGTGCACACAGATTTCTATCATATGTTCATTTTATAGATGAATACTAATTTGTGTAAAAATGGGATAATTATGGCAAAAACCATGATTGCAAACACACCTCTGAATACCGTTGGATCCACACAAAAGGTTCCAGTTGACCATCTTGCTGTGACCCTCAAAGTTCACCAACCTAAGCATCTTCAAAATCTGTGCTCACTTTCAAAAAAAGCCTGACGTAGAAAACAGCTCAAATCTGATACTGATACTAACAGCTTATTTCTGGTGGAGACGGCACAAGTATTTTTGTTAAATCTCTCCTCTGACCTGCCGGTATGAGCTGTATATGTGGAAAGTGGTCATTTAAAGCAGAAATGAACTGCCAAGTAGTTCAGGTGCAATCCTTTACAGTTGCTAATCATTGGTGCGTCGGTGCGACTTACCCTGGCAAACAAGGTCCACACTCGGCGTCGCTCTCTGGCGTCCCTGCCACAAGAACAGCAGCTTTGTAGAGGGCATCACAGTCTTTATGGCGTCTGCAGATCTCATACTTTCCTTTGGAGTATTTTCCCCGAGGGCATGGTACGCAGGCAAAGTCCACATCCTTGGAACCGTAACCACAGCTCTGCACGTCACACACAAACACATATAAATTCATTCAGACACGATCAACTTTATTTAATAACATGCAGATAAATCATCCTAAATGATCTTCTTAAATCAAGGAGACTATGCGCTATGATGTGGGCACGGATTCAAAAACATACACTTTGCACACTTAAAAATACTCATATGTTTCTTGGCCCATCTTTAACAAAAATCTGGCTTTACTCTATGAGATGACAAAAAAAAAGGAATCTGATTGGTCACAGAGGTTGTGTGTGTGTGTGTACACTGTGTATGTGCCTGCATACTGTGTTTTCCATGGCTGGTAGTGTTTAAGATGACCAACTCATCATTCTATTTTCTAGCATCGATCTTCTCCACATGGTACTTCCTCTCAGTGGGGAGGCCGAGCAGGCCACACACAAACACACGCATGCCCACACATACAAAAACATTCTCTTTCTCCCTTCTTTGCTCCCTCTTTCATCTTTAATTTCCCTCTTGCTTTCATCTGTCTATTAAACCGGCCTGTGCCTCTTAGCTTTGGGCTACAGTAGACTGGCTCTTGAAGAAACCTAATCTTCTCGCCCTTCTGTTTGACGGTCGCAAGTCTCGTTGCGATCGTTTGATAGAAAAGTTGCCCTGAGATATCCACAGAACCATGTCACTCTGGGTTAAAGCTCGCCTTGGATCTTTTGTTTCGCAGGCTTAAGCGACTCAGAACAGTTCCAGTGGGATTTAAAGCTTTTTAAAGCAAATTCTCACATTTTTGAATCTAGGGTATGATATCTACTCAAGAATAGGAGGTAGGAAGGTGAGCGTGTCCTGCAAGCAGAAACTTTCCTGGAATTGTTACCTTTGTTTTTAAAGTTAACATTTAGGAATGTATTGGGCAACGCAGGGGGAGAGAAAGAGCGAGATGACTCCCAACAAAGGTCCTGGGCTGGATCATAGTGTAGAAGCGGCATCTCAAACAACCAGGTTGCATGGGAGCTTAGCTTTAATGAAGGTTAGACTGCTGGAGACATAAGTCTGACTTAAATGAGTTTGTATGCGTGTAAACAAACACGGGACTCTGGATAAAAGAAATACTGTTTGTGTGATATATCTGTCTAAGTGAGTGCGGGCATGTGCTTTTTAAGGTCCGTGTTGTGAGAAAGAACATCATGGTTATCCCTTGATTAAAAGCAGTCAAAACACATGCTCACCCACATGCAAGAAAACCTCAAGAAAATGGAAGATCATGGAATTACAGGCTGTGGCCCCTAAAGGATCAGACCAGCTGAAGAAAGTGCAGAGCGGATTCTCATTTAGCTGATTATGGGTTGTTTTTGCTTTTGTAATTTTTTTTTTCTAATAATATTACAAAATTCTTCTTGACAACAGATCAGATCAAGCAAATGTGGTCGGTTCAGCTACAGTAACTGTGCCTGCCTGGCGTGGCTTATAGCTGAAGCTGAGCTTACCTGTGAAAAATGAAAAAGGAAAAAGCAGAAAACTAGTAACAATGTTTGAATTGTTCATTTAGCTAAATGGATACCAGAAAAGGATTCAGGAGCTTTAACAAAGCCCAAAACAATTTTCAATGTTTTGCCTTTTTTGACAGTCTCTCAAAAATGCTGTTTTAGAACGAATGTTGTTCATTTTCTAGCTTATACATGTGTTTGGCTTTAAGATATAACTTTAAATAACCCCATCCCTCTAACCAGCTGAATATGTTGGATAAGCTGAAGCAATTTTTTCTGTATCATCACAGACTGTCTGGCCAAAGAAACGTTGCCATTAAATGAAAGAAAAGACCACCTTCAGCTTTGATTACTGTACGACACACAGTTGGTGTGGCATTGTTGTGATGAGCTTCTGCTATGTCAGAAGATTTATCTCCATCCAGTGTAGCATTCATTTTTTACCAGGATCTTGTAGTGATGATGGGAGAGTCTGATTGCTGCCTTCTCCCAAAGATTCTCTATTAAGATCTGGACTCTTAATAGAGAAGCACTCTTTCACAACTTGAGCCCAATTAATCATGGCATTGCCATCAGCAGGGAAGAAAAAATCAATTGATGAATTAATGAATAACCTGCTCCTTCAGTATATTCGTGTTGTCAGCTGACCTCTTCGGGCACATAATATGTCCATAGATGTCCATGCAGCTGTTCTTTCCCAATCTCTTGAGTTCCTTTCACATTGATTGTGTGGAAATGTTCTTACTTTCACAATTAAACATATTAGTGAGTTCTACTGATAATTTTTTTTTTACCATCTGGTTCCACCAGACTCACCTATCACCATCGTTCAAGATGCTTTTCCGGCCACATTTCTGTGATTGTTCCACCGTATCTTTCCAGTTTTTAGAAATGCGTTGGGCAGTAATCCAATTTTAGTAGTTTCTGCAATCACCTCAGGTGTTTTCTTCTCAGCTTGAGACCAATTATTTGGCCCTTCTTTTCTTTCTCTTTTTTTTTTTTTACCCTTCTTAAACCGACTAACAACCACAGGATGTTTCTTTCCCCATGGTTGTTTGAGAAATAAGAAGCTGCCATTGTATCAGGTGCCAGCTAAAAGAGTATCGCCCATACAGTAAATTATCCAACTGGGTGCTCGAAGCTCTTTGCTTGGTTAAGTCCAAGTGGTGACTTTTTGCTTGGCAAGACAAAACTCTACAAGCACTCCAGTGTGTCATACACCTGACTGAAGTGGCTAAAATTAATGAAATACTCAAATATGAAAATATTGCAGCATTTAAATTACTATAATTCCCTATGTTTGATCTGACTGCAGCTGTCTCTCTTGGGAAGGTGTGGCTCGCCTCCTGGGGTGCCCATTGAAGCATTTACCTGCACAGTGTTTACTTTGGCTGTCTGCAGACTGACTGACGGATGCTAAATCACTGTTTGACTACTGCAAGTCATTTAGTGTAATGCATGCCTTCACATTGAAGTCAATGAGAGCAATAAACCATAGAGAAATTGTTCATTTGAATTAAGGCACCCTTCACCGTGCAGCTATGTGTTTCTACATGTGTGTGAGTGAATATTGTGGGTGGTCTGAGACAAAATTGTCTATTTCTCATGCAATGTTTCAATATGGAAATGATGATCTTTGTAGGAATTTGTAGGAGTGGGGATACATAGACAAAACTACTGGATTACAGCAACAAGCAAGATTATGAGTTAGATTAATGGTCTTCATGTGTGTGGGAGTGTGCACCAACCATATACGGTTCTTGTCCTGGCTGGCACTGAGGGCAGGCTTGGCAGCTGTTAATGGTCTTATTGAAGAACTCATACTCTCCACAGTCAGAATCCTCTGCACTAGCAAACATACAGCATACCTGGAGGGACAGAGAGAGAGAGAGAGAGAGAGAGAGAGAGAGAGAGAGAGAGAGTTGGAGAGGCAGACAAATGTAAGACTGCCAAACAAAAATGACATATTCATGCTAATGCAATCACGCTGTTGCTGCACTGACAGATACGGAGTACAAGAGGAGTCCAGTCTTTTCAACTGACAAAGCTTAACTTTAGGCTGAAATTAATGGCTGAGGGGCAGTTTCATTTACTACTGATCAGATCCAAATCAACCTCTTTTGTTCTGTGTTTTCTTTGGCCTATTACAGCACCAATATTTAAAAGATGCAATGTTTGAAAAAAAGGGGAAAAAAATAACAATATGAAGTAGGATCACCACAAACACTGTGTAATAAAGTTATACATAATTTTTATTTAATAACTATTAAATATGTTTTTACT
>JBBDHI010000013.1:18427339-18437972 GCA_037177115.1 Craterocephalus stercusmuscarum | reverse complement strand
AATTCTCTTACCGGAATTATATCCATATTGTGGCTTCACCAGTTTATCCGTCGTGGGTTTCAAAATTCTTCACGACACTCACATTTCAGAGGAAATAATCAGAGAAAACTATTGATGAGATCAATTAATTCCGCACAGCTCACGTTTCAGATCCAGAAATACATATTTCTGTTAGGGAAAAGTAAAAAACAAACCAGAATGCTGGTTTAAATGTCAAGAAAATGTCCAGCATTTATCATGGGAACATTTTTACAATCTCATTATGGTCACTCATCAAAATCAGCTCACTTTGTTTCATTACACTCTTTGAAGTGTGGACCAGTTTAGTTGGCTTGTCATGAAGATGTATTCATGGAAATTCACAACAGTGTTGTCAATCCCATCTCTGTTTATCTTTGCAGAGTAGATTAGGCTTCCAAAAAACTAGAAAATGTTGCATAAAAGTCTGCTATTGTTTTCATCGATCTGCCCTAAGGTCAAGTCAGTTCACAACCCTCAATCCATCCGAAGTTGTTAAAGAACATGTTTGTGTTTGAGACACAAAAAGGAAGAAGCCGCAATTATCTGCAATCTAAGGTTAAAATCTGTCTGTCTGGCTCCGAACCTTGGATTTCACTCTTCCATGTCGCATACTTCTGTAAAATAAAAAAAAACTTCAGATCTTCAGTAATGGCTAATTCTCAAAGCCCCAGGGTTTGATCTTGCTTAAACACAGCACACACACATGCACGGGCACACAAATTAATACATACATATAGTGTTTAAAAGTGCACAGCATTTACTTCTGAGAGAATAATAAGCTTAATTGTGCAAAGTCTTGTGGTGAGGCCACAACCGGTATGCAGTTGGTGCGTGTGTGTGTGTATGAGCATATAAGTGTTTTTTTGTCAATGCTGAATAGATAAAAAGGCTAGATGGTGCTTTTTGTTTTTAAATGAGGAAATGAAGAACTGCCAAATGGCAACGGACCCCCTCAAGGCTACTCATTATGGGGTTAAAGCACACACAAACACATGCACGAGTTCGGATGTGTTTGAAAACTCCCGGTGTCTTCTCCTTTAGCTCTTTCAACCCTGTCTCTCAAAACGCAGCTCTCTCTGTTGAGGCAGGTCTGAGATGAAAGTCAGCCTGAGCCTTTAGCCCACCCCCAAGGGTATTAATCTTCTAACGATCATATAATCTCTCTGATTATATCTCTGCTGCGTTTTAAGTTGTCTTGAAATTCCGAGCGGGCGAGAGTAGGTGACGTCATTACCGGTTTGTCAGCGTTGCAGTTGCACCAAAAATACATATCTCTATGCGAGCGTCTACAAATGCTGATAAAACCGGTCAATTACACTCAATGTAGAAATGTGCATCATTTATAGTTTTAGTGATAATTGAATAATAAACCACATATAGATGCAAATTTTAACGAGCAAACTCGCCATAACAATGTAGTTATGTGATTGACAACGCGCTGGTGCCTGAAATGTATTATAAATCATTTTAATAGTGATACGTGGCGCAGCCATCTTTAAATCTGGTATCTCTGGATCCTCTGCAAATTCCAAGATCACTTCCGGGCTCATTATCTCGGAATTCCGAGGGCAACTGGAACACATGATTTGTCAACCAGAATTTGTTGATTGTTACAGCATCAAAAGACAATAAATGTATCATGTAGCTCTGGGTCATTAGTTTCTTGATTCTTACTTATTGTTCCTTTTTTTTTTTAGGAGCCTTTTTTATTTTGCAACTTTCAGTGGACTGAACAGCGATTCTCTCCATTAACTCTGTCTTCATATTGGTTTTTCATTTGGTTGCATTTGATTGCTTCTTTCTGTTAGCAGAGGAAATCTGATATGAAATGCCACGTATAAAAGGGAAGAGAATTAATTCTTTCTCATCACAAAAAAAATCACATAAACTCATCAACCTCAGAAATTTACACAACAAAAAATGGACAAAAAACCCAAGACAGGCTAATCTGTTGTCAAAGCTCATTGGCCTGTTGTGACAGCTGTAATGCCTTTAATATTGTTAAGCATCTGATGCAAAGCTTCAAAACAGACTAGAGCTGGTATTTCTGTAGAAAGCACCAAAATATAATGTTCACCTGTAGGCGAAAGGTGGGGTTGAGTTTATGGAAATTCCCATAGATCAACTCCCATAAAGACATAATAGGTAGACAGCGACTGTCTGCTGGAGAATACTTTCTCCCATAGCTGCCTCTGGTCTTCATGTGACACTCAAAGACAACCATCGTTAGCTCCTACTGCAACAAGCGACAAGTTTATTTGAATACATCCAGTAAACGCAATGAGATGCAGGCATTGGGAGATTACCCCCAACATGTGCATTTACAACAGACCAAGAAAGAGTTAACGTTGAAACCTTTTTATCAGCACGTGACAGGGCTGCATGTAAGCAGATCTCATGTTGCAGCATCAGGGATGGAAATTCGCTCAACTCCTAACATACAACCTGTGTCACAGCTATTTCTAGCATCAAGAACAGAAGAAATTTCTTGTAGCAGATGACACACTAATTTTTCCAGGTCCACTCAAACCCACATACCCAAAATCAAAGTACACATCGTTGAAGTTTGAATTTAAGTCATTGTTTTTGCTTCTCCCTCTGCATGCCGTTATTTCAGCTTCCCAGTTTCACTTAATTGATTAAATTGTATTTGTACTGAAAAGATTCAGTTCTTTCAATGTAGCATTTTCTGTTTTTTTCTCTGTCTCACTAACTTACTTCTATTCTTCATTTTCTAAGGGAAATAGCCGTTTTGTCTTGCCACCTCTGTCCTATTACATCCCGTTACAGATGAATTGTGTGGGAAATGGCTTTTCACCATCACTGTTTAACTCTGTAATGGATATTTATTACAGTGTCTGATAATGACTGCTCCAGTCAGTATTAGGCCAATTAGTGGCAAGGGAACAAAGCCAAAGAGCAAAGCAATGCAGACAAAGAAGGTTGTGGTTAGAGGATGGTCTATGGTTTCTTTAAAAACACTTAATTTCTGATGACAATCACATTAGCAGCACTCAGATGCAAGAATATTTGTCAGTCTGGATTTTTGGTACGATGGAAAAGAAAAGTCTGTTTTCCATTGAAAACATTACTTGTTTTTCCCCGACTTTCAACTGCTGTACTTTCCTTTCCTCACATCTGACATTAAAAAGACCTTTAATCATTAATTATTGGTTATCTTATGCATCAAGGGTTACAAACCAGGACCGTTAATATAATGAAGACAATTTTAATATAAATGTTGCCATTCAAGCTCAGGTTAAGGTTTTCTTCCGTTTACATCGTAAAGATGTAAGTCCACCATACTCAGCTTACTCAAGGACCGGGACTGTCAATATGATGTCCAATAAAGGAAAAATGTTAGTCTTTTGCAGACCAAGCTATGACTCTAACCCCGCCGTAAACACACTCTTACACACTTCCAAACATAATCCATTCCAGGCCATAAACAAGTTCCAAAGTTAATCAGAGCTCTGCTAAGGAGCTTAAAGCCTAAAAATACAATTACTTTTACAGACCAGGACTCAACATGCCAAATCTGAGCAAGATCTCAAACACATGTAATGCATGCTGACGACCTTGAAACTCGGAATGTTTCTGTTTGTGTGTGCGTGCCCAAACTTAACCAAACAGATATGCATATTAAACTAATTAGCTTTGAGCCCCTGTCAGAAGACGAGATGTTGTCATTATCATCAGTGTGTGTGTGTGTGCAGCGAGCTCTAACAGCTTGAGTTGTAAACTAACGTCGTGGGATATTACACCAGTTAATTATCTGAATTTTCGTTGGTGATAAAACTTCAGTGGAGCGGGTTTGCAGATAAAACATGAAGGACAAAGGAGAAAAACCACAAACTTTTTGAAATTCCCCTCTATGGTGTTTCTCTGGCCTGTCATCTAAACCTCCACCGGTTCTGGTAAACATCTCAACCTAACCGTACATATCTACGCTTCTCTTGTTGTTGTTGTCAACTCAGACCACTGTGCCTCAATTTTCTGTGTGATAAAAAATTTAAAAAATTTAAAAAACCAGGCTGGATTTATGATAAAACCTTGAAAAACAGTAAACGTATTCACCAGATGAATATAGTACGTATTGACACAGTACTATTAAGCAATTCAACACTATATTATTACCTGAGCGATGGCCATAATTATCCACTCATCCCCCTGAGTACTTCACAGAACTTACAAATAAAAAAAAATGACAACATTCCAACTATTATAGGAATTTGGTCAATTCGCTGTCACTCTAATTGCCGAGGCTGTTTATTTATTCTAGTTTTTCTGACAGGAAGAAGCAACATGTCGCTTCTTTGATTTACACGCAGCTGGAAAGTAAATAAAGTGGTTGGTGGTGGCGACAAGCCTGTCAGTCACATCAGACCAACCGCTTTCACCTTCAGTGCAGTTAGACCACAAGTGTGCCTCCTAAACATCTCCTAATGAAGCTCCCTGATTGGAACAGCTTCCAAAGAGAGACGGGGCTGAGTTTGTTTCCGTAAAGCTCTCCCCTGCTTCTTAAAAATCTCTATCAGTCCCACAGGAAGTCCAACTCACTGAACAAAGGAGCCACCGAGGCGAACTTATGAGGAAGTAAATGAGCTAGAAATAAATACATCTGATTTGCTACATGATTACTGTCTAAGTTTGATGGGAAAATAAACCCGTAATTAAAGAGATTTCCAATGCTGCAGACAGACCCAAACCTCATACAACAGCTGGCCCTCGTCTTCTGGCTGAATATCGATTTACTCCCAACTCCATCCAACTGAATCACCACGGTTTATCAAAGTGAAGTGCAGATTTACAGGACTGTCAAAACATGCTTTGGCGCAACTTGAAATTCCACCAACAACGATCGCGTACACAATCCTCCGCTCCTTTAGCTCATAATGTGCAGCATTTTGAAAAAAAGATAAAAAAGAAACACTGAAAATACTTTTTGCTCTCGAAATGAAATGTGTTTTTTTTTTGCATGAGTGTGTGATCTTTTCTTTTTCTCCCCCCTTCATCTTTTGATTGCTTTAATTACAGACCTACTGTCAGCTTCCCACACGGTGCGCAGGAAAAACAAACTCTTAGGGCACATGAAAAGAACTTGCAAATGCCAACACACACACATTTTCTCGCTGTTTCGTATCACACACCTATGGCAGTTCCAGTCAGTCAGCAGGCTCTTTGATTCTCTGCCTGCCGGTGAATCTGTCTTTCATCGTCTCCTCTCCTTGATCCCTTGTTCCCTTCTTTAGCTCTGCTGGGGCAGAACGTCTCTCTCCCTGTCTCTGCATCTGTCTCTGTTTATTTTGCATGGACTGTAGGTGGGAAGCCGAACCTGCAACCTGGAATTTATCTGAATATACTGTATTAGACCTTCTCTCTCGCTGACACTGTGATAAAGTAAATGGAGGGGAGCACTTTGCAGATTGGTAGAAAAGATCTGTCGAGGTGCTTTTTATTCATTGACTGGTGCCGTTAATTACTAAAAGATGCTCCTTCACTCAATATGTCCCCATGGGGTGTTTGGTGAAGGAAAGTTAAATGGCAAACATTCATGTGTGAAGATTATTCAGCCTTCAGTGGTCATGACTGCAAATAGGCTACAGTATTCTGTTGGAAACAATGATGGGAACCAACACTTCCTGCTGGGTATCCAGCAGATGTCCATCCATAAATTCATCCGTCCATCCATCTCCTATAGGACTGTGTACGGCTGGAGCCTATCCCAGCTGCTAGTAGGCGAGCAGCACGGTACACCCTGGACACCATACAAAGAGTCCACAAAAACCACTTTATCGAATCGACCAAAAACAAAAACAAACAAAAATCTGATGGGGTCTGACGATGATAAGAGGGACTCACACCCAAACACAAGTGAAACAAACATTTACTGATGCTCTAGATGTGTCCCGTGGCAGAGTATTGGGTTTCTACAGTAAATGAATGATAAGGACCAGGACAAAACAAAGACTCCCCAGCACAGCGGGGGGCAGTAGTCGACTTATTCAGGGGAACAAAAGGTTTATGTTTGGTTTAATGGATTTAGCAAGAGTTTTGCAAAGTTTTGGAAAGAGATAGAAAAGGGCAGAGAGGGAGGGAAAGAAGGAACCTGCGGTGAGGAAGTGAAACTATGGATTCCCTGGCTGTACTGAACAACCAACCAGAATATTCTCTGTCATTGACAGAGGTCAGTGGAGGATGGCAATGATGATGGGGCACCACGCTGAAAATAGAAGAGAAATCCAATGGCGGTTCAACATGCCGGTGAGAAGAACAAAAAAATGGTGGTGGGATCTGACAGTGCATGTTATATAATACAGCTGAAATACAAGCGAGACGGACATTCAGATATGTCCCAGGTGTTCCCAATGACCAGTCGTTGGCTCAGTGGCTCCATCTGAACTGAACGTCTCCCTGAAAGAGGTCTAATGAATTACACTAAAAGCCTATTTATCATCATATGCATGTTCGCAGAGTTCAGAGTCTTCTACAGGTGCCAGAGGGGTTTCAGAAACCATAAAAATTGCAAACTGAGAAACTGTGATATTCTACAAATCCTCTGGCTGCCGTGTTGCTTCTTCTCCAAAGCCAAAAATGTCAGCAAGGTTTTAACCTCATTAATGTCAATATCACTTCTCTTCATATTCCAGGAGACAGTCAACACCACGGCTTCTCGGAGAGCCAGGGTTTCATATGTAACAAATTTAAGGAGCTGATCCCATCGACGAGCAGCAGCAGCATGGGGTTTCTCAGAACTCATGACTGGACGCACGCTTAAATGCATTATAAGCTGATGGATAACTTAGTAAAGCTGAAGCATTGAGTCTTTGAGGAAAGTCAAGGGTGAATAACTACTTCCAGATGAGCAGCGGAGAAAGAAGCAGGGTGAACGGGAAATGCACTGCCAGCTCTGCATATGCACTACATGGGGAAAGGCACAGCTTCTGCACATTTAATGTCTGTAAGGATCATTTTCATGCAAAAAAAATAAAAAATCTCAATATGCCATTTTAATCAACAAAGATTGTTTTGTAGTAGTTCAACAAACTTCAGTTTAAATATCACTCAAAAACCTTTTTAGGTGCACCATGCAAGACATTTCCACCTCTAGTGCATTTCACTCTACAGCAAGAGCAGATCATGTTATTTTCTGCAGAAGATTATAGGACAAATTGCACATTCTGACCGTTTTCCTATAATAGCTTAAAAACTGAAATTAAATACTATAAAAGTCTATATTTTCCTTTTCACTACATAATAAAACTTCAGCATCATTATCACTGTGGGGGTAAGCTGACACTACAATTTTACCCTTCTGAAATGTATCTTCCAGCTTTTCCCTTTCAATCTTCAAAGTATATATTCAATGCTAACCACTACACAGAAAGCAGCGCGACTGCAGCTCGTGCTCCCTGTGGCATCAGGCCGCGAGGCACAAGCCTCCACCGAGAAGCTACAGCGACAATAAATTACTCTGCGGAGCAGCATCCCAATTTTAAATAAGTCGAGTTCCATAAGTAAACTCTGCATGACGCGTTAAGATGAAATTTCCTCTTAGATGTGTGAAGTATTACAAAACTTTCAACAGCAGAAGGTCCCCTGGGCTCTATAAATTTCCTCCACAGGGGTAAATGGGCACGTCATGTGGGATTAAATTCAGCTGGGATCCAACATAAATCTCAACATTAACTTTCACAAGAAAAACACAAGATTCTTTCTTCCTTTGTATGATATCACTCCAAGATAAATAGAGCTATTGTGTGAATTCCAGTACTGCGCAGCGTTAAGTGACAGAGAAGAGAGTAAGTAAACAAATTATCTGTTCACTTCAGTCTGGTGGAGGATGATCATGACTACAGGCGTAGGCTTTGTTAGTTTTTCTGTCTTCATCCCTTTAATCCTCAGAAACCATATTAATGTCTTTTGAAGATGAGTTACACTCCCTCCCGTTTCTTCTCTGCGTCTGCTCTGCTTTTCTACCTGTAAACATGAAAGATCGGGAGGCAGCGGTGATGGGCTGCGCTGGGAGCTGCAGGGGGAGTCAGAGAGACGGTGGATAGAGACGGATTGATTTCCACCTCCAGCAGCTCCAGTTCAAAGCCAGCCAGCAGACTTCAGAGGCGCGGCAGGACCCGGCATGTTCCCAGCCGGGCTCAGCTGCCTGTCTGCGGGCAGGACTTCCCCTGGGGGGCCACGGGGCCCGGGACAGTCAGGCGGCACCAAGAAAACAATTATGCAGACAAGAGGAGAAAGGCGTGCAAGGGTCACAAATGTGCAGCTTTCACAAGCATATAAATTGTCATAGGCTGACAAAAATGCTAAGTCTGATGTGGCTTTAAAAGCAAAACAATTATTCGCCATCATTTAGCGGTCCGAACTTTATTTCTTTTAAACAAATTTCACACACAAAAAAATCACTGGCAAATGAGGTCAGCGTCTTCCTTTTTTCATTGTCAGAAAGTTAGTGAGGCCTAAAAACTGGAAAGCAGACGATGTGAAAATTAGCCTGCCACCTTGGGCTACAAACTTTGCACCAACACGCACAGTACCCTTCGCATACTTGTGAATTATTCGAGGATGCTGGCTTCACGCTCCCTTCGCATGGATATCAGCGCAGATCAAAACTCACCCATATAATTCTCTGAATCCCACACAAGCTTCATGTTGTCATCTTTAAATGCGTGGAAACCAGTCAGGTGTTTAAATCACGGCAAAAAAACACTAGTTTGGAGCTTGTTGAGACACTAATGCATATTTTGACTGATTGTAAGTAAATATTTAGTTGGATTTGTATGTTGTGCTTCAGCAGGATTTCTCCCCTAAGCCATGTTCCCTCACAATAAAGTAGCTAATAAGCATCCATGCTTATTTTTCTGGGAAGTAATATCATAGTAAAGCACATGTTTGTCTGCCATTAAAAAAACAAAAACGTGTTGCTCAGGAATTTCCCCCTTAAGTCTTGCAGCAATCCGTCCTTGCATTCTTGAGAGCGCAGCTCTTACCTGGGAGCTTCTATCGGGGGGGCACACTGGTCAGGATTTTCAGGCTCCTCTGCAGGATCAGCTGACGGGCGATCAGTCCTTGCGATCGGTGATCAATCTGTAGCGTGGCGTCGCGTGAGCATCGCACACGGACCGGCTGTCTAAAGAGTTTTTTTTTACAGAGCTCAGCCCAACTCGAGTCTCAGCCTCCGCTGTGGTGCATGGCAGTGTGTCTGCAGACTCCTCCTTGATGAGGAAAAAAGTGAGTTTGTGGCTTTCTCCGCCCTGAATAAGAAACCGATTAACGTGTCTCAGGTAGGCTGACTGTCAGTGAGGACGGTTAACAAGCTGCGGGCTGCGACTCGACTGCGCCATCTGGTGTTCGCAGGCGTGTACTGGCGGCAATGTCGAGGTCTGAAAACAGATAATGACAAAAGAAAGAAAGAACTGCAAGGTTATATCCATATCAGGAAATATTCTAAGTGGGTTTGTATATCCAGGTTTTAAAGGCTCAACATGGGGAAATAGTATTTTCAGAAACTGATCCCAGTCTGGGATTATAGCAGCATTATAGGCAAAGAAAGAACATACATCAGAATAGAATTTAATAAACGATACGAAGTAAAACTATTTTACAATACACACTTAACAAATATCCAGATCAAATATGGAAAAGAAAAAGGAAACTGCTATTTGCAATATACAATTTACAAATAAATATCCAAGAGAGAAAATGAAAAGGGGGAAATAGGGAAAATATTCAAGATGTAAAGACGGTAAATTGGTGAATGAAGGGAAAAAGAACAAGTTAACCAGTCGCGAGTCTGGAGCCTCTGTTGGATGAATCTCCAGGACAAAGAGCTCTGTAGTATTAATTTATTTTATTTATCAGGGACCGTGTACAATTTTATATCCAAATGTTTGATCCCTTGTACCAGAGTTAGTCTCAGACTAATTTACATCTGCAGGCCCCCGGCAAGACAACATGTCAGTACTACTGTATGAGAAAAGACTAAAAGTTAAGATTTAAAGTGAAATACCATTTAGCTGCAGTTTCAAAGAGACAGGCTGGCTTAAAGGTAACCCCTCTATCAGGCGATAGGCAGATTACACCCCAGACAAGTCGCCAGTCCATCACCAAGCCAACGCAAGAAGAAACAAACAGCCACCCGTGCACAAATTCACACTCACACTTATGGAGACTTCAGACACCAATGAACCTGAGATACATGGTTTTGGATCGTGGGGGGAAGCAAGGGAGAACATGCAAAAACCATTCACAAAAGGCCCAGAAAAGCTTCTTGCTACCAGGTGGTGCCTGTCCCCACATCATGGTGCAGTCTTTTAAGAAAACATATACAAACAATTACCGAAATGACTAAAATATAAGCGTTTGAGTTGGTTTGTCCTGCCACCACACTTTCTAGAACATTTGGCTCTCTTCAGTAGCTTTCACTTTTATGGTTACAACTGTACTTTGCAAACCAGGATCTTCGAATTTCTCAGAAAATATTTGATTAGTTTAATGTATGCTTGTACTATATTTTTAGACTTTATATGTTCATAAAATTTCATTGTTGTTCATTGTTGGAATAAAAAAGGAAAATAGCCTGAAAAAGTTTGTCCAGACA
>JBBDHI010000013.1:18391113-18404053 GCA_037177115.1 Craterocephalus stercusmuscarum | reverse complement strand
GAAAGCCAACAGAATATTCATTCATTTATTTTTCACAAATTCTTACAATAATACTGTAACAACTTTTTCTCTGTGGGTGTCAAAAAGCTGCCTTGGTTTTTGTTTTTTGAATGTAAAGTGTTTGCTTTATTTTTTTTATTGTTTTGGTGCTCTCACTACATTGCTGTAGCAGAAATGTGTGTTATTATTTATACATTTTAGCAGCATCTTTTATGACTCGTAGTTTTGAGAGACTGGCTTCCTTCTAGGTTTGGATCTGCTTCCACAGCTCAGTCTCACGCCATCTGTGGACGATGTCAAGCTACATTTTCCACAGCTCTAATAGAAAAAAAAAGAAAAAGCATTGTGTTATTATGATAGGTCTCCTAAATTCTAAGAAAAGCTACATTCTGTGTTTTCTGCAGATACAAGATTCCAAAGCCCAGCCTTGTACTTCATTCCCTACGCTCAGTCAGGCCATGGATATCTTACCTTATTCTACAAAAGCAGGAACCTGAATTTTAGAAGTGGTAGATGTCAGTTTTAAGACAGCTTTAAATAATGCAAACCAGTGGAATTAAAACAACATTTAAGGCTGTGTTACAGACCGTGGTAGATATTTGCTCTTTGAAGCCCCCTAACAAGGGTTTGCTCAGCATCTGTCTTGCTTCCTGTCTCTCCTCTACTCACGCTCCAGCCATCAAAAGTCAGTCTGATGTTGAATTGAGAATTGTCTTATTTCTTGTCCTGTCAACCTTCCTCTCTCTCTCTTATTATTTTCCTCTCTTGTGTTTCTTTGCTGATTCAGCCACGGTGCACTTTCCTAACGGCCAGTGTGTTGATATCCAGTTCCTGGTATGCAAACACAGCTGTCAGATTTCCCAGGCTGGCATAAAAACCAGTAATACAGATGCTGTATTCTTCCTTTTTTTCTTCTTTAATGCAGATTGTGGCAGTATTTACAGCAGCGGTGGGGAACTGTTGCCCTTTTCTTTCAAGTTTTTGATGGTTTCCTGCTCCGACACACTTGACTCAAATGAATGAGTCAGTGTAGAACTTGATCATTTGACTTGAATCAGGTTTGTTGGAGCAGGAAACATCAAAACTCTGCAGGACTATGGCCCTTGATGACCAGGGTTCCCCAAAACTGATTTACAGTCTAGTTGTGGTATTGCTTTAATATTACTTTACAGGCAAATCTACTATAGTTATGCAATGGTATGTAATGTTCCTGAATCAGTTATTTTACATGAAAGCCCTGACAGAGTTCAGTCTTGCCACTTGGAAGCTTTCCTGGGTTTATTTGATCTTAACATGACCAAGCCATCTAAATTAGAGCAAACACCCACAACCACAATGTCATCAGTCACCGGTAATGCAAATAAGCCACAATCACATTTGATTAAAAAAAAATAAATAAATTGGAAAAAAAGTGAATTTTCTCCCAAAAGTAGGTTGAAAATCAGTTCCTTTCCCCACCCGAGGTTACATCTCTATGCATGTGCCGTGACTTCATTAACAGCTCAGTTCAGAGAATTTCCTCTTCCATTCGAGAGGACCGATGGAGAGGTGTCGTGCAGATGTCACATTTGATTTACAATAATTCTACACATTTCCAGTCAGGCTCCGTAGAGTTGCAGGTCTGCCATCTGCAGCCCTCTTAATGTGTGGAAGTGCCGAGTAGCGCCTGTGCTGGTCTGATTAGTGATTATAGTTGTTGAGCTTTAGCCAATTTCAGCCATTAGTGAGCAGTCTTGCATTAATTGTTGTAGCTTTTTATGCTTCAGAGCAGGGACGCTTGAGTTGACAAAGAGGAATAAAACATATACACTGCACAAGGTTTTATGAAGAAAGCGTACCCGCACCATGGGATATCTGCTCTCTAACTGACGAAGGCCCACCCTCTCATTTAGTTTTTTCCCCTCTGGTTTATTTCTACTGCTCTCCACTCTTTCGCTCTATCTTTCCCTTCCTTCTGCTTATGAGTGACAGCACAGTGTTCCTTTCTATCTGCTGGATTCAGCTGCTGTAGCTTTGCTTGTGCACGCATTCCCACCCACTTTTTAAGGCATGAAACAATGTCAGCAGGCAGGTTTTCCCTGGCAGCCTGTTCTTCCGTGCGTCCTATGATCTTGGATGCATTAAAGGGAGACCTCAGCAGTCACACCTATTTAGCCGTGCTGGCGCTATCCCTCTTCAATCGCCACCAGAAAATTGAATTTCTGCTGCTGTTTTTTTTTTCCTGTGATGTCCTTGTCCCAGATAAGTCACTCATGTCCCCTCTGTGCATGTATACAAAGACATGCTCATGCCAGCATGCTCAAAAACTGTATTCTTTGTTGGCAATTGATGATATATGCTGACCTGCCTGTCCTGCTTTTGGCATTTTTTTAAGTTTCTAAAATTAGAAAAAAGTTTTTTCCCCATATATATAATTTTCTCCCCTATTCTGCTGGAAATCAGCTGTTACAGCTTTGGCAACACAAGACACTATAAGTGACACCTAATAAAACACACATTTGTAGCCTGTGTAAGATGCCCAAAGGATACGCATGAACAGATTTATTTGAGCATATTTATGGCATTTTGTTAAAGAAGATAGTTTAAAAAAGCAGAAAGAGAAAAAGAGAATAAATTAATCATTAAAATTAGGTGAAAATCTTCATGCTTGTGTTGTTTCCTCTTAGATACTGTTTCTGCTTTCTACTGCTATCATATGTGTTTCGCTAAAAAGAAAGATCACAGAAGTAAAAACACATTTATGCACAGGTAACGGTCTTGCTGTATCGCTGCATCACTGCCTTTCAGTTGAATTCCCTCCGTCAGTTGTCTTCTATCACAATAATTGGATCTTTTCTGACCCTTTTTGGTCCAGCATTTACTCAGAATTTCTGCTGACTGGAATTATTTTTCACAACTGGGCTTAATGTTCTACCTAAAAGAGCGCGCACACGCACATATTCATAAGACAATGCTTCAACTAGAAGGTATGTGGCATTCACAGTCACATGCACACACACACACACACACACACTGGGCTGGCTGAGCAGGCTGTAACAGCAGATGGCTCTAAGCCCTGCAGATGTCTGTGTGTGTTGCTGTTGTCAATCGTGAATAAAGATCTCTTGTTTTTCATAATTGAATCTTATGACTGGCCTGTGGCTCACGAGGCAGAGTGACACATTCACACACGCGCGCGCGCGCACACACACACACACACACACACACACACACACACACAGCGAGATAAAAGAGGATCGTGCTTTTGTTTTCACGGTGTCTTCACTTTCCTTGGTGCAATGCTCATCGACAGACACTGATCCGTTAGCCGCTGGTGGTCCGTAAGTGGGCAGGCGAAGCAGTCGAGTGCCTCGCTGGTAGTATACACACACATCCGTGTGCGCGTGTTTATGTGTATGTGTGTCTATGGGTGTTAAAGTGAGAACCGTGTGGAGCCGGTGCACTCTTTGCTCGTAGAGCTGCGGCTTTCCTGTATTCGCTTTCTGAGCGAGTGTGTGTGTGTGTGTGTGTGTGTGTGTATAAATGGCAGTCTGGATGTGCGTCTTCTTGGTCGTCCCTGTTTGGTCATCTGAATGAGGTATTTCGCAGAATTACACACAGAGGCACAGTAAAGTTTAATGCAATGAAGCAATTAACGTCAGAAGATAATTATGCCCACCCCCATCCCTGTGGGGAACTTCTGGGTTTTCTGGAGGTCAGAGGTAGAAAAATGTCGTCCTGCTCCTGGACTCTTCAGCTGGGAGAACTGTAACTGTGTGTGGGATATATGAGGTTAAGTGTATGAACGGTTCAGGTTCACAGCTGGTTTTAGCGTTTTCATAACACAGAAACAAGGTTACAGTTCAGGATCTATGCTTGATTTAAGTTTATGTGTATAAGGTGATCACTTGAAATAACATGCGCAAAGCTGGAACTGGTACTGTTATGTAATGTAAAGGCACAGAGGGCGAGAGAGACCCTAGAGGGTGGAATTCATATCCCCATTACTTCTGTTTTATTAGTCATTTTACATAGAACCTCTCTACTTCTTTTATTTAATGTTGTTTTTTTTAGCTTGGTTTTCCAAATGGAAATTATTTTTTGTCAGTATTTATATGTCAATGAAGGCTAATAGCAAAAGTTAGAAAAGAAATTGGATCAGATTGAAGCCAAACTGAAGAGAAAGGACGGACACAACTTCACAGAGACGTCCTATGCCTCTATGATGCTTCACTAATCCTTTCCAACCCTCTGCCATCTCCCCTGTAACTGATGCCAATGCAGAGAAATTAGGTTCACTTTAGTTTGATCCGATTCATTCAGAAGCATACACTCCTCCTCCCTCCACTATAGTCTTCATCTGCTCAGATTAATCCAGTTCCAAATAGTCGACTAATTCAGTGTAAGCAGTTTTAGTCCCTCATGATCCAGTTCAGCATAGTATTATCCCATTTTAGTCCAGTATAATCTGTTCCAGAGCAGCACGGTCCACACAGACAATGAATGTGTGTTACTTTAACCTCCGTTGGAGCCCGATCCTGTCTCCCCTTCTTTATCTGCATGAGCGAGGTTATGATTGACCCACCAAGCAGACAGATGGAGGAAGGTGCATGTCTGCATGTGTCCGTCTGTAGCAGCAGTAGGTTCCTCCTGGTCTGATGGTTTTGGCCAGACAAGTCTCTTGCTCACACGCACACACAAGCAGACAGTCATGTTTGCTGTCGTTTTGAACGGCTATCATTCATCTCCTGGAGTCTTACCCAAACAGATCTCATTGTGAAAAATCCACACGTTTTCCTCAGTTGCATGGCTCTGCATGTTTGGGTTTACATTGTAAATATGCGACATGTCGTACGATGCTCATGTGTGTCTTTGAGGGAATGTAAAGTCACCCCCTTTTGGTTAAGTTCACTCAGACTGGCTACAGTTCTCTCCCACCCCTCCATTTTTGGCCACAAAGAGACGGAGGGCAACAAGAGAGGGACACGAGCAACGGAGAGGTGGAAGGACTTGGCGCTTTGGTTTAATGACCTAAACTTGCCTCTGTCTCTGGGGCCGTGCAGCTGCTCTCAGCTGTCCTGCTATCATGATGTCAACAAGCAGCTGCAGCCCACTGACGACACTGACAACACCCTTACCAAAAGAGACACACATGCACATACATACACTCATATGTGTTCATCTTTATCCGTTCTGTTATGTCTCTTAACTGGAGTATGTCAGTCTAAGCTAACGCTTCTGGCTTTTATTTCGACCTCGTGGTATTAGAGTCAGAGTTTCAGTCATACTTCGCTATCAGCACCTTGTATTTTCCACAGATGAGTCTGACTGCTTCCCTGTGAAGATAAGTTGCCTCGGAGATGCAAAGCATTAATTTAGAGGTGGAAAGAACTTCTTCCGCTCATAGTTACATTGACAAATGACAGAAGCTTCCTGTTATTATTTCTAAAGATGTCTAAGGACACAGTGGACTCAGGTTTTTCTGTGCGTCTTTCCTCTGGAGCGTTCCTTCGGGACCCTCTGTGGAGTGACTTTTTCCTTCTCTTCGTGAACTTCAGCATAATAGTTGACCACAATAACCACCCACCACAAACCTCTGCATCATCATCTGCAAATATTTCATTATAATTACTCGCAGAATCCCAGTCCTTCATTTCAGCCGGAGACTCTGAGGGTAAAGTTATCTGTCAGCAGGTCTGCAGCAGTTTTTCAGATCTCAGAGATATCATGAACTTCAGTCAGGATGTTTGAAAAGGAGTGTTTTACCCTGTGAGCCATTTTGAATCATCATTGTTGTCCTTGGATAAAGTGTGTAAAAGTTTCTTCATTTGATACAATCATCCAGCAGCTTATTGTTAAATAAGCAGCACAAGCAAACAACAGCGTTATGATGGGGTTCGTGGCTGAAAATGTTTGGGAACCGCTGCACTGCATAATACATGAGACAGCTCTTGGTACATGATGCTAAACTAAAGCTAGTTGTTCTCAAACATTTTAGCATTTAAATCTAAGATTAAGCATTTATTTACATTTTGAATAAAACCTTTTGCAGTAACTTTAGTTCTGTTAGTTTAATGGTATGAAAGAAATTGATTTCTACCATGAGGACACACAACACAGCCTACACATAATTGTGTAATCTTGCTGGTTGTCTATGGGTACATTACAGGTAATTTGCATGTAGAAGATGCAGAGAGAGAGGGTTTTTTATTCACTTGTATTTTGAACAGCTAAAAGCAAACTCCGACACTTAGAACAGACCAGCTGACTCTTCTATACCACAGCACTTTGCAAAGATAATGCACATTATTTGAATAAATAACCCTTAAAACAACTTAGATATGCAGCTTTGGTTACATTTACGGTTTAATTTAATACACACACCAAAAAAGCAAGAGTCGCTGAGGACTTACCGTAACAGTGCAAAGTTTCGAACACTCTGCTCAAGAGGACTTCAGCCGTTAGTGGCAGTTATAAAACATGACAGTTGTCAAACTGTGGAGGCAAATTATTCTCAAAATGGTCATAGAAGCTTAGCTTGCTTGAGCTACTAATGAAAAATAAGATTTACAAATGTGTGGGATTTGGAGGTTCCACATGTAAATTACAGGCAATTTAAATGCATTTAAAGCAGTTTCTTCATGCAAATGTCAGACATTTAAATAAAAATGCATGTTTTTCATGCAGAGCTTAAACCCCAGAGATCAGATACAGCAAATGCAAAAACTCTGGGACATCCATGCAAAGCAAACAAAAAGCAACTTGCAGGTTCAGAGGACGAGAATCATCACTTTGAGTTGGTGGAAGGAAAATGAGAACACAAATGGAAAAGGTTAAGTGTAATGAGAGAGATGAACATTGAGGATAAACTTGTAGGTTTACAAGCCGGGAAACGAACACAGAATGGTGCTGATGACGCCGACGAACACATCAGAGAAACACCCGATGCAAATCGGTTCAGACAAACTGCTGATGTGACTGATCACATGATCAATCGGCTGTTAATGTCTCCAGAGAGTTAACACGGCCGTTAGCTGCTGACACACCACAATAACAATGTGCCCAGCTCAGGCAAATGGGAGGGTTGCAGCTATTTCACCCCAATCTGTTGTTTTATATTTGAAAAACAGGAAAGCAAGATCACAATAATCACAATAATCACAATAATCACAATAATCACAATAATCACAATAATCACAATAATCACAATCACAATAATTTGATCTCTAATCAAGATATACAATGTTTATCTATATATTTTTTTAAACAAAGAGATGGCTCAAATCTACAGCCTTGAGTGCTAAATGCACTTTTTTTAAGGATCAGAAACACATGTGCATCAAAATATTTGACTAAAGTTAAAGTAGATGTATAATAAAATGATAGAAAACCTTTTCAATTACCATTGGCAAAGATGCAGTTGGGCAAAATGCTAAAAAAGAGATACTTTTGAGTAAGCTAACTCAAGTTGTTCGAGCCAGGAGCTTTTATGAAGCTTTTTTCAAGTACCTGAAGTTTCAGTTCATAAAGGGGGAAATTAAAAAAAAAAAAAAATCCCCAAAATAGAAGGTACCAGGCAGACCCAGAAGGGGTCTGAGGGTAATCTCCTATGCACTGATGACATGATGTGCGTATGTTTATTTGTTTAACGTTTTTCTTGCTTTATGATGTTGAAGCTTTTGCTGCTTCTTTTAGTTTTTAGTAAATTAATGAAGTGCCAGTTGGATTCTCCTCCGTTTCCTTCTCCAGTCCATTGGCAGGTCATTGTTTATCTTTACTTTGTTTGTTTTCTTTTTTCTCTTTCGGTTTTATTGACAGTTAACATCCATCTTACAGGTTTATTACTGCCAACTAGTGGACTGATTGTTATTACCACTTGCCCTGTCAATGGATCGGCTGAAAATGCCCCATGCTTATTACTGAGACCAATGTAGATTTAATTACAATCTAATTTTAAGAGATTCTTTTATCACCCGGCTTTCAAAACGGCCCTAGTTGTCTGTAGGCTCATTAACAGTAGTTATTGAACGTCTGCGTAAACAGCTTCTACAACAAAATGAAACGAATGATGCAGATTCTTTTGGTCAGTGAATGCACCTCTCCTGTCCGTTTAGATCTCTCTTCCTGCCCTCATACTGCCACAGTCTGATGACACCTTGGGAGATTATTGGTTCCAAATATTTTTGTTTTCAGAGGGGGGGTGTGCTGAAACATTTAGGCTGGTCTCCATTGAGTTTTTGCACGAGTTTTGTACGGATTTCTCTATATTTAATCTGAAAGGATCCACCATCACCAGGCTGATTCGAATGGCCTCCTTCAACCATCTGCTTTTCCATCTGACTCCCCTCCCTTTCCTTTTTTTTCTCTTAGACTTTATTCATCCCATGTGTACCCCTAACACCCTTCTTTTTATCTTCAAATCTTCCCACTCTTTCACTCCTGCAGTTTTCTCTTTTCCGTAAAATATTGGGATATTATCCTGCCGTTGAAATGTTGCATGAGGTGTTGTGTTTTTTTTTATAGTTTCTTTCATTTCATACCAGATGAATTTAACTTTAGTTTCCCATGGAGAAGAACATTTTCTCATTAGCTCATTTTTGACCATTACTGAGGTAATGGAGGGTGAAAGAGGTTCTTAGCCCCAGTGTATATTTCTTTGTGGGAAATATTTAATAAAATAAGCCTTGTCAACTTCCATCTAAGTCCGTGTTACCATAATGTGGTATGATTTCATTTCATATTTTTGATGTAGTCTTATTTCCATCAATTCATTTAGCATGATAGTGGTAAGGGTATCTTACATTTGAATTGTTTTGATAAGATTTCCATCATATCCATTCTGGGCACAATCAACCTCTTGAGTGGAACTCCACATGACATGAAGTTCATGTGTATTGCACATGCATGTGTGCGTAGACTATCACTATCATGACATTTTAACTGATGATTAAAGGTCACACAAATTATTGTGATTAATTATTCATTATTGTCTTTTAACTTCCGTTAATGGTACTGGTCTAAACCGGAACATTTGAACCTTTGCATTAAAAACTGATTTACGTAATGCTTTTCAGGCTCTTAAATATACAAAGTTCTTTCTAAAATATACAAAGAAATTCCTGATGCCAGCTCCCTGCTGGGCATGATCAGTACATATTAGTCTTCAAAAAAGATGGGGTGTGTTAAGTTTCAATCTCCAGCTCCGTCCTATTCAGTGGTTAATAATCTGGCTGGTAACTCTTCGGTGGCTTTGCCATCCTCCTAGTTATAGTCTGTGCATGACATCATTTAAAAAGCAGCTGTAAAACCTTGTGCCATAAAAGAATTGTGACAGAAATGCAACATTTCTGTCAGTCTCACTTGCTTTTTATACAGATTAGTGGATGAGAATCAAATACTCATGTAAAATACTTGTGGTCAGCTGAAATAGTTGAGGTTGTGGAATTATATAATGTTGTGTGTGTGTGTGTTAGGCAAACAGGGCAGGGACAAAGTAACTTCTTCAGAGTCAGTGTTTCAGTTCAGTGTAATGTTCATTTACTGTAACCATGCTTTGTGGAGGACTGAACACGGCTGCAGCCGTATCGCACCATCACCAATTTAATCATCTTGTTGCTTTATAATCTATGAATGCCTGTTATCTGGTTCCTTTTAAAGCGTGTGTCATTTCTTCTTTTAAGCTAATCAAGTTTCTGTGTTACACAGCCTTATCGTTTTTTTTAATAACCCTGACTCCTATCGAGTGTTGTTGGTCCCTTCCAGGAAAAAGGAAAGATATATCAGAGATCTGCAGCCTTCAGCCTGCAGGGCCCGGGCCTCTCTGTGTTGTACTGTTATACATGCATCTGCCCGTCTTCGTGCCGGCCCTGTCTTGAAGTGCACGAGCTGTGTTTGAGCAGGAGCTATCAGCTGGGAGAGCTGCCCCGACCAATGATAGCGGGACCTCCAGGGCTATAAAGCGACTTACTGTGAAAAATGTGAAAATGGACTGGGACCTGACTTACTTTGAACACGCTGAAGTGAAAATGCGCCCCCCTAATATGCGGGATGATTTGCTTTTGTGATGGAGGGTTGTGTGTTGCTGACCTGCCAGGGGGCGGCTGACAGCGGCATGCTTGACTGTGTGATTTAGTGACTCCGCGAAAAGAGGGAGGGAGCTCGCAACCGAAACAGACACAGGAGAAAAACAGTTAAAGTGGATCCGATTTCTTTCTGTCTTTCTGTATCAGTTAGGGGTTATTTGACCCACTCTGGTCCGCTGCATCTGGCCTGTTTGCTCCATTTCTCTTGCTCCCCAGGAGGTGACTTTCCTTCATCCTACTCATCTGGCCCATTTCCCAATCCCACGCCCGTGCAGCACATGTGTGTATGTAAGAAGGATGATTTCTGAGTAAGATGTTTGCCAAAATAAAGATTTAATCTCTACTTACAGAGGAAATCTAACAGCCGCGCACGAACAGTTAATCTGTCCCTTTTTTCCCACAAATCCATCTATTTGGAGACATGAATACTCTATTTATGTAGCAATTTTAGCAGAGGTGGGCAAAAAAAGGAACATCTTACCTTCTGGAAGATTGTAGATTTTCTGAAAGCTTGTCGTTAGAAGGTCTGATGGGTTTGACTGAAATATGTTATTTTACGTTCCTGCATCTCTGCGTTGGAAATCTGAAAGGATCAAGCTGATATTTCGGTAGCCTAGATGACAAATGAGCACATATGTGTGACAGCTTAAGATTTAACCCCTGCCTGTGCACATCCTCATCTGTTTACCAGACCTGAATTTGCCAGCAGCTTGCTTAGTAAAACTAAACCAACTGGAACACGCTTAAAGCATGACAATACAAAGAAAAGATGTAAATCAAGCAGTATCAACATGACTCAAAGATTTCTTTACGAGTTGATGGAAAACATCAAACTCCACTTGTTTTTCCTCTCATCCCTCACTGGAAGCAAATCCCACAATGCCTTGTCTCCACTTCTCTCCGCACCGCGTTGGCCTGATGCAGAGAAAGACTACATCCAGCTCCCATTCTTGAAAAAAAAAAAGGCAAATACTCTAAATAATTGATGATCAATATATATAATTCAAATCCTCGTGATAAATTATGCATTGTCTGGTGGGATTTTCTGGATATTTGACTTTGTTACTGATAGCCTGCTTTCTCATCTCTGACAACTAATTTACAGCCTGCACTGCACATGAGTTCATGGAGGAAAGGAAGACGTAGTAACGGGTCATTTTCCAACACGTTTAATTTACTTGTTGAATAAATATTACTACAGTACTACTGCTGCAACATATTCGAAGCTACCGAAGGGCTTACGTCGCAGCTGCTCCGAGGATTCACAAATAATAGTTGTTAAATGAATTGACAGCAAATTAGTGCTAGTTGTTCAGAAATGTCAATAATGAGTGTGTTTAGTGGATGATTAATAATCACGCACACTGCTGTAGGAAGAGGACTCAGCAACTGACTGAGGCTGTGATAAAGCTGCAAAGATACTGTGGAGACATCAACTCAGTCAAGCAACAAAGCACTGGGGAGGAGTGAATGAGCAGAGCAGCTGAGGATAAGAGTGTGTGCGCACACACACACACACACAATCTGCTAATAGTCGGGGTTGTTATCAGGTCAAGATGAGTCGGGAGAAGGTCAGAAGGTTTTGTTTAGCTAGATTACCTGCATAGGTAGAGCATGATGGCCAGTGTGTTTTTGCCTGTGGCAGATAGTACGCATCGCTGTAAATTGTCGGTCTGTGTGTGAGAGCATGTATGTGCGTGTGTGTGCTCCCAGCACACCAGTGGCCCACCCACCTAATGTGTCACCTGATCCAGCCCACCCTTCTGCCCCAAAGTCATTACACACTGCTACCCAATCCCTCAAAGTCTCCCTCTCAGTTCTCTGAGGTCTCAGACCAGCACAGGCCCACAAACCACACACACACACACACATGCATGCTCATCATACACACATAACCTCAAGTATCCAACATACCCACAGCAAATTCTGGTGAGAACTCGATGCAGGGAGTCTTTATACATTTTTTATACATGGAATCATGTCTGTCAGATACTTTGCAGCTCGAAGTGGATGGTTATAATGTTACGGGCCGTTTTCTACCAGCAGCTATCGGGCTAACACGATGCCACCATGAGCCCAACAGGCTCAAAGCTTGATGTTTTTTGTTTTTTTATAACATTTTGGATATTTCTATGCACTTGGGGTAAATACATTTTCAGTGAAGACTGGCAGAAGCTGCATTTCCCTTCAAACACCATGTTCACTGCACCTCTCCATCAGTTTCCATGAAACGTCATGGATGAAATGGTGGTAAAACACAAGCACTGCCTCTTTTCTTACACAATTCCTTTGGCTCTTTAAGTGCAGCCTGCTGCAAATAATCTTCTTTTTTTCATAGACATCATGATTTAGAGGAAAAAATGTAAAATACAGCATTTTGAGCTTCAGAGAGGAGAACTTGTGTGATCAACTTCACCGCTGATAGACTAGTTTGAATCTCAGGTCGTTAGTGCTGATGGGAGTGAAACCTCAAATAACTTGTGTACGCTCATATGTTTGAATGCAAGTTTAAACACACTTGAATTTTCCTACTGTGAAGTATCCCAACACCTAATGATCGAGGGAAATCTTTTTCTGCTGTTTATGGAGCTTTTTGTCAACATTTCCCTTCTCACAGCAACTCCAGACTTTTCCCAGCTATTCTGCAGGACACAGGCAAAATTAGCAGAAAGCCCATTTTTGATGGTTGTGTGTTTCTCTACAGGAATTTGTGAGAATGTAGGTTTCATGATAATGGGAGTTGCCAAGCAAAGCAAGCCTTATAATCCACCTGTGGTCCAGTGTGTATTGCCAGCTGTGTTTACTAGGGGTGCACCGATTGCAGTTTTCTGGCCGATCACCGATCACCGATCTTTAAAAAATCTGATCTACCGATACCG
>JBBDHI010000013.1:18336619-18346956 GCA_037177115.1 Craterocephalus stercusmuscarum | reverse complement strand
TTTTTATTATTTTCATTTTTATTATTATCCATATACAGTGAAACCTCTGTGTTTAACAGCATCATCATCATTGCTGTAGGAGAGAAATAAAAAAATCATGCTCTTAGAAGTGCAAAAACATTAATATATCTTTTCATTTTTGACCACTGCAGCTTTAACTGATGGAGTAACTGGCTGCTGATATTAATGGTGTCTCACGCTTTTGGTATAAGTTATGGTCAACATCATCCTGGACTGGGATTTATTACGTTTTAAAATTATTTTCAAGTTGCTTTTTTCCTGTTTTTTTTTCCATTCAACAACTAGATAACACCAGCTGGTGATGTTTTAAACGCTTCCCTTTTATAATAGTGACATAATATCTTTTAAATGGATGATAATAAAAGTCCAAAGACAGAACTGAAGAAGACATCCAGCCTCTCAATACAAGTGAACCCAGCTCAGTTTTGCTGTAAACAGTAATTTGTATTCTCTGTACTATTGTGTTCCTCCAGGCTTATCATATTGTTCCCGCTGCGACACAGACTCATTTGTACTGGACTGAACATCCGACACCTCCACTCCGTTTCTGCACTCTGAATGTTTTCTGCAGCGATAAAGAGAGCAAGGTTATTAAATTACAGTGCACCATTCGCTCCACCGTAGGCGTCCTAAGAAGAGCCAGATCCAGATGAACAGATAATGATGGGACATCAATAGTTCACATTATTTTGTGTATTAGGGTTAAGCTAATCAACAGGATTATGACTGAAGATTACATTAAGCCATAAACTCACACAGAGACACATGGCACGCTATATGTGTGTTGTCATGCAGAACCAGTGAGTGTGATATTGTTTTCTCAGTGTGAGAGGTAATTACTCAGTATGACTAATACACAGTCATTTACCAGCATTATCGTTGCCATCCTGTAATGGCCTTACCAAGACCTCAGTGTGAGGAGTGGAGCAGCAGAGGGAAAAGTACTTCATAAAAACTACGTGGGTGTCAGTGGTGAACAACAAAGACAATAAATTCCCACATGTAGGTTATAACATTATGTCATCTCCACAATGCAAGAGCTGAAGTAAGCACACAGGCCTTTAGATGTTACACAGTAATGATACTGGATTGTGCGTCATTCGTGTGTAGACTCGTATATTGTGCTTTATGTTTTATATTTCAGCAGAAATCAGGAATGTAGATGTCAGCTGCGGTTCCCGTGGTAACGGTTAGTTGTAATGTACAGACGAAGCTGCTTTGGTGGTAAAATGTATTTGGATGTTGAACAATATTCTTCAGCTGTGAAGCATTGCGAGGCAGAGCTCTGGACAAGAGGGTTTGTTTTTGTTTGAGGTCCATCTACCAACAAGGTTAAAGCTTTAAAGCATGGAATTAGATTTACATTGTATTATTATAAAATGTGACCATTAAAATGCCAACATTATTATACTGTTAACATGATACAGCGGACATGATGGTTGACTTATTGATTTATTTACTGCTTATGGGGAGGAATCTGGCATTATTTAACATCAGTTAAGCACCTTTAACTATTTTATATATAAGACATTAGTTCAACAAATGATGACATTAAAATGTTTGATTCCATTGTCATCATTAAGAAACCAACCAGTGAAAGGATAGTTTTTTTTTCTTTCTTTCAAAAGTGATTTAAGCTCTGATTTTAACCCTAACCCCGGCCAAAGATGTGGTTAGCATTTGTTACCACACTGATAAGGGATCCATGTTTATGATATTTGTGATGCCAAAAACTCCAACTTGCTCAACATACTGTGCAAATCCATTTAGCGCATGTGAATGATTCCTTTTACCTGAGTTTTTTAGAGAAGGAAAAGGGAAAACTTTAATTTATTTCTACCCAACTCACTGTAGATGTAGCACACAGCCCCGACAGTCTGAAGAATTGTTCATCTCACATTTCAATCTGTCCTGATTTTAAAGATAAATCCAAAACACAAAGAGATTTGGATGTTTTGGGGTTTTTTTTACTAATTGGCTAAACCGTGAGGGGACAGTGTCTCTTTCTGAAAAACTTGGAAAAACAGTGATTTTCTGTGGAAAATCCAAAGTTTGTCGTCTCCCAAGTGCCCATACATGTAGCTGATGTAGAAAGGTTGGCCTCAGCCAGATTTCACTGATGATCTCTGACTAAGGCAGACTTAAACAGTTTAGGAGTTTTCTAAGCACTTGAATGTCAAATGCAAACTATGGTCTTATCTTTGCAGCAGTTTATGGGTAAACTTGCTAACAGAGGAAATGTAGAACTGCATATTGATATGAGTACCCACAAAACGATGCTAAATGCAGCTTATCTTGTCGTAACAGCAGAGGAAAGAAAATTAAATGAAGTGAAACCAGTGTTCTTCCCTCAGTCATTACTGTTACATGGACCATACAGAGGAGTTTGGTACCAAATCTTAACTGTGACATCATCTTTGAGGTCCGAGTGTCTCTGTGGATGTATCAGGTCACCTGGGAAACATCCTCATAGGGTGCTTATGCACCCAATTAGTGCAAAGTGGATGAAATGTTACTGTGGAACTTTTCATTTATTTGAAAGATGTGTGTTTTAAAATGATTCACAGGTTGTATTTAAAGGGTTCTGGCATGTTTTATGTAGTCGTACCATTACCTTGTTCCAACATACACAAATAAAAATGTTTTCACAGACCGATTGTAAGCAGTTTGATTTATTTGGCCATTCCAGATCATAGCTTTGGCAAAGCTGAAAAACTGACATGAAAAACTAACTTCCAGTTGTTCTAAGGGATTCTGCTCAGTTTCCTGTATCAAAACCCTGTCAGATCTTCATTAATTCATTCATGAAATACTCAAATCAAACTGTATCTCACAGGTATTCTCTTGCTTTGCTTTAAAAGTCATCATGCATCTATTGTTTGGGCAAACATTGTGTGCCTATACAGTGTAAAGTGTGTTTACGTGTGTATTTGTGTGACTTCATTCATTTCCTCTCTCTCCAGGATGAGGTGCTGACAGTAATCAGGCGAGTAGATGAGAACTGGGCAGAAGGCATGCTGGGAGACAAGATTGGCATCTTCCCCATCCTCTATGTGGAGGTAAACTGATACACAGAGCTTTGAAAAACAGACCTGTATTACAGTACATTTATCATTATTTATCCTGCTGCTACTTTTGACAGCACAGACATGAAACAGTCTTCTTATGAAGTGTTATAAAGCCTTTCTTTCTCGGTTAAAGCTTTTCCAGTACTCGTACCAATCAAACGGGTTCACAAATGTGAGATTTCGGCATCGCTTGCATCTTCTTTATTCTCTTTCAGAACAAAAGATGCTGAAATATAACATGTTTTTGACAAGTCCAAATCTGAGATTTTTTCACTCAGTCGGCCGATGTTTTTTGTGTTCTTAAACCGTGAAGTTCCTCGTGATGCCTCATCTTCAGGATGGGACATGGTGGAGCCTTCTTTCGATGATTACACAACCAATTACAATAAGACCTAGAAATGCAATTAGCATTAGCCATGCTGTTTGACAGGATGCTGGAATGGGGTTTTTCTTAGGAGATGTCTTCTCAGTGAATGGATAAAAACATTTTACCTTCTTTCATCCTGCCAGGCCTGTCAAGAGTGAAATGTAGTTTAATCCGTGTGCATCTGAAGAAATATCATGCACAGTTTAAGTTGGGTGATATTTAAGGGTTTTAGGCCGTGCTAAGATGGCAGTGGTGAAAAATGTGTGTTCTACTTTTCTCTTCCCATCAATATAATTGCTTGAACACAGTGTTTCACTCATGGCCCTGTCAGAAATAAGTAATGACGCGCTTAGAACTGACAGGAAATTCAGTCAAAGTGGAAAATAATTTAGCGTGTGATTGCATAAGGTCAGTTACTGTGTGAGGTGTTCTGTGAATGAGTGTGTTAAAGCTCAAAGGGAGTTTATTTAGATTAGAAACAGAGGCCGAGGCTTAGTTTATGTCACCGTTTTCTCCTTGACGCACAGAACCACATTGCCAAAGTCTCTACTTTTGGCGTGTGTCGAGCTCGTTATGGACCTCCCGATTTTTACAGTGTGACTACACAGCTCAGCTGGTGCATTTACGTCATCTGTAAGGTCAGAGTAGAGTAAAAACAACTGCTGGGTTACAGCAAACTGGCAAGTCAGTAAAGTCACAATTTAGGTTTCAAAACCTGTGATCTCATCAGTGACATCAGCTCTCATTATCCCAGCATCCTCACAATCGCTCAACACTGAGACACTGAACTCAGAGGTCCTCAAGAAATGTGAAAAGCAGAGTGAATTGACATGCTTCCGAGGAGTAAAAGAGGCTGGAGCTCACTTCGTTTCACAACTTTGCAATGAGAAGCAATCTGTGAGCTCCAGCCCTCCTTTAGTCCTTGGAGATTTATTGTCCTTCAGCTGAGAAACACCTGATTTATCTATATATTACTGAAAGTTCTGTGCTGAACCCTTTTCTTTTTTTTTCTTATCTTTTACCAAATGTGGCTTTTTTTCCTTCATCTACTACTGGTGTCAACATGTTTTCAAAAGCAGCCAATCAATAATTTAACAAAATGCATGTGCACTACAGATGTGTATGAAAGTGAAATTCCTCTTTATTTGATCGCCAAAACACATTTACAGCACTTTCTCTGACTGCAGTGGAGTCGGGCTTGGATTTTCGGCCACCCTGCAATGTTTCCATGACATAAACTAGTTGACCAAACCTCTTAATTAGGTAACATGATGAAGCCATAGACAGAGCTGCATTGGGACAAACACACAGTCACACTGGGTTAGAAATGCATCAATAATTAAGGCCTCTCCATCAGATCACTCTGACACAGCAGGGGTGCAGGGGTTTGAGAGCGTGTGTGTGCGTGAAGCGAGATGCTAATGAGGCTGAAACCTCTTCTGATCTGTGGGTGTTTGTGTGTTTCTCTAAATACAAAGTAACTTGTTAATGCTCATGTAAAAAAAAAGGAAAGAGAGAAGCCAGACTTGAAAAGTAGCACAAAGTGATTTTTCAGATATTGGCTTTTCATGTGATGGATTAGCATGCACGGTTGGTTGGCTGATTTTTGCACCCATTTATAGATGAAGTTCCAGCAGCTTTTGCAATGCATCATATTGCATTAGGACACCTGCAGAATCATGCTGAAATTAACAATAAAATTATATTTTTGACATGTTGCTGCTGAACTTTTTTGCCTCATGGAGCCTCATTGCGCTACAGATCTGGGTGCTGATCTAACTTTGTTTTTGTTTCAATATTATGCCGGTGTTTAAGGACCAGTGCTAAAACTGTAATGTGTCTTCACTACTTTTCATAGCAACACGCAGCACTGTAGATAAAACCGAACTGAAAAACTTTTACAGCTTCTCCAAGAAATCACAATGGCTTATTTGCCTCAAACTGCAAACAAACTGTAAACATTCAAAGTAGAAAAACCCAAAATAATGACTCAGAATTATTCAGCATGATTTAATTTATTTATTCACTTTGAGTTGAGAGTCTCAGGTGTGTCTCAGGCTGCTAATCTTAATGTGAAGCTGCATCTGTTGAGTTCACATCCACCTGCAGTGGACACGCCGTGCCAGACTTGATGCTCAGGTGGGTGTACCGAGTGGGTTGGATTGTGTTTCGTACATATCAGTAACGTGGAGATGTGAAGTCAGTGTAGGTGGGTTCATATTCAGTGTGTGTAGCTCTGAGTTTGATTCATGTTTATTTGAGGTTATGAGTCATTTGTGATTATGATATACATCATATACACCCTTGTTTCCCTTTCTGTGGGAAATTGCAGGGCTACCTCTCTCACAGCGCACTTATCACCTCATGCATTTGTGTCCATGCATTACCTCCAGATAATACTCAGCCTAAAAACAGGAGTGTTTGCTCAGCGTACAGAGTAACGGATGACCTTGGGTAATTCATTCAGTAAAAGCACCAAGTGAAGAATTGTCCTTCATACACACACACACATGCCTATGTACCCTGATGTCCTTTGCAGCATTTCCAGGCGTGTTACTAGTAGTAGAAAACCCGAGACAGCGGTGACAGGTGTGAGTCGGTGTGCGTGATTCAGTGTGTTACATGTAATTATAGATGCAGTTGTGGAATGTGAGTGTATAAGTGACTCAATAAGATCATGTGCTGCCTTACCACTCTTCTCTGTGTGTGTCCTCTCAGCCTCATGAGAGTTATAACTGAGTCATATCTGCAGCATCAATCCATCACGCTCATTAGCATATGATTTACCTTTGATTAGCATAGCTATTATTATGGAAATGCGACATCACTGTCAATGAAGCCGTATGGGCCGGCATTATCCGTCCCTCACACAGTCCCAGAAAGGCAGAAATAGATTCCTGACCTCGTCTCCAGGGACTGTTCAGGGGTTGAAGGTTTTGTTAAGCGGACGTGATTACAATGTAAATTCGTTTGGATATTTGTTAGTTTCTGCGTCTCGAAGGGTCGACGTGTTTCTCCGAATCTATAAGACAAAACAATTGCAACCAGTTCGCACCAAAGCTAGACGTTAAGTTAAGAAACCGCAGGTGTGATAACTGACCAAAAATGAAAGAAAACAGGCAGAAATAAATATACACAGACTTTCACCGAGGTTGGTGCTCAATGAATCACAGTATTTGATGAAGGCGGCAGAAACCGTTTGTTTTTTGTGTTTAAAGACTTCATGGATCATGTTGCAGGATTTCGGTCTGTGGAGGTAGATGGAGGTGAGAGTTGCGTAGCAGATAGTTTAGAAGTCGTGGGAACACTGGTGTAAACCGCTGCCTTCCAGTTCAAGCCCAGAGCCCTGTGACTGAAAATGAATAACTGTACCGCTGCGTTGACCCAGCACAGCGTCCAACATGTTAAATGCTGCTTTGTTTTGTTTAGTTTTTAACTTTTTTTCTTCTTTGTATTTGAACTGAAACATGTCCTCTGCCAAAAGGATGAAGATTGAATTAAATCCCTATTCGTATCATAATCAGTAAAAATAAATGACTGGAAGCTGCGCTACCTTCACAGACTGTAGGTTTTTCTTCATCAGCAGTTTCTGGAAGGAAAATAAAACACTCTCCACTACCCGCTTTAAACTGAGGAATCTCCATCTGTTTTCTGCCTCTTTCTCACCTTTGTTTGTCGGATCAACATCGCACACACCGGGAATCCACTAAATAAACTCCTGAGATTGATCATTTTGACGAGTGACGGCCTCATGTTTAGGTTTTTCTCCTGTTTTTTGAGCTGGGGGGTAAGCTTGTGGTGGAGTCTAAGAGCTGTCTGTTACTAGGCAGCATCTTCAAAAACTTCCTGGCTTCTTATGAAATCGACAAAGTACATAGATCATAAAACTTACTTTGTATTCCGTCCTGGAGCAAATGTTAACCTCTTTAAAAGATTATTGGGCAATACTGAGAGCAGGATTGCAATTGCCCAGTGCTTACATCGGAGTTTCTCAGAGCACAAACACTACAAAAAGATTCAAGTTCTAAGTGTTGCGATCCTCAGTAGTATGTGACAGATTTTCAAATAAACCACCCATTACTTGTCTTATACAATTTGTGTTAATCCTCATCATGCTGCTGTGTGTATAAGCTCTCACTTTCAAATGCTGTATTATTGACAAAGTGCAGATCTCTGTGAATAAAATGCAGTCAACAATAATCAACGTGTAAAGAAATAACATCTAATTAGTTTTATCTCAAGCTGAAACAAAAGGAATAAGAAAGATAAAGAGCGTGGAGCTGTGATTGTCTAATGGATTTGATTGATTAAAACATGCGTTAAACCATGAGGTCATGTGTTTCCTTTGTCATCGTGCTTCACGTTAGTTTTGTATTAAGCACAGTTCTGCCTGCGTTCGCAGGTTTTGTATAAGAAAGCAAATGTCTTACTAAGAAAAGCAGGAACAAGAGGGACACACATGCAGACCTGTTGATGACTATGATGGTGATTCACTAATGACACAGGAGGGACTTCTTGGTTCTCACGCAGAAACAATACTCCATCAGTCTGAGTTGACGTTCATTCATACCACTGTTTCATTACAGTGCATTCAGACTCACGTCTTCAGTTAAAAGGCATTAACATTTCCAGATCATGAACATCACATGAGGGCTCGTTGATAGGCCATTAAAGCTTATTGTAAAGAATAAAGAGAGCTTTTAAGCTTATCACATCATCATTGCTCCAGATTCTGAAAATGCCTCTTTATGAACAGAAGCCTGCCTGAGGTCGCAGGTTCCCATTAATAACTAGTAAAATCCCACCGAGCAGATGCTGTTTGGATCATCCTAAACAAAATGCTTATTTTTTTAATCTCTTTTTGTAAAGATGTCCTTCAGCAAACACAAACTGATGTCTGGACAGTCATTATGTATTACTAACAGTCATTCTGGGTAAACTGGCATGAAGGAAGACTTTCCTTTTTTACCATTTGCTCTCTTCTCCGTCTTCACAGCGGTCATTACACTGATCTCACACACAGCAGAAACTAGCTCTTTTTGGCTATAAACCATGGCACAGTGACAAGTAAACTGGCTACCGTAAACCTTAGTAAATCAGACTGAGAATGAGAATAAAAAGTTGTGGTTGTGTGCTCACCTTCATGTCTGATGGAATAAGTCTTTTACAGAGGATCTCACAGGCCAGCTGTTGTTAGTAATCACTGTAATGCTGGGGATTTAAACAAAAGAAAAGGCCACACTAATACCTGTGCATTGGAGATATGTGTGAGCTGCTCTGGTCCGACATCTAACGCCTCTTTCTATCTCGTTCTACCCTCCCCCCTCCTCTGCTCTTCTCCCCTCTCAGTTAAATGAAACGGCGAAGCAGTTGATGGAGATCGACAAGCCGATGCCAGCTAACGCGCCAGGTCCGAGCTCTGAGCCGGCCCCGTTGGGCCCCTGCAGTCCCGGACCCTCCCCCAGCGCCTCCCCGCTAAATGGAAACGGCTCCGGCCATCGGAGAGGCGAGGGAAAGAAAAATGCCAAGAAACGGCATTCGTTTTCTGCCCTGTCCGTCAGCCAAAGGGCTGCCCATCTCAATAACAGGCACAGCATGGAGATCTCCCACCCGGTCCTCATCAGCTCCTCTGACCCCAGAGCTGCTGCACGCATCCAGGTGCAGGCACACACCTCAACGCTCCAAATCCCACTGCAAATCACTGGATCTGTGTTGGAAATATGTAAAAGAGGGTCGACTTCGTCCACTTTGTTGCTCTGCATTTTCTAGTCTTTGATTGTATTCTCTCGCCAGCTCAATGCAAATAACATCAGGTCTCTTTTTGATCGCTTTCACCTGGAGACAGAACACTGGTGTCTCTGCTGTTGCTTTCATACCTAGTTCAATGTGTTTCTGCAGCCAGACTGCTGAGAAGGCTGCAAGCCCATTTTTTAACTGATGCTTTATGTGAATGAAAACCGCTCCTTTGTCTTCCTCTGTGCCTTTAGGATGCATCCTCACCGGGTCCCTCTCCCTCTTTGGCAGGGGTGCCGCTGCCCCCCAAAGTGGCGTCTCTAACCTCCGAGCTGCTGGCCCATGCCAAGGTGCAGCTGCCTCTCAACATGTGAGTAACCCCTCAGCTCTGTCGGCTCAACCAGCTGTGACTTTTTTTGTCCCTCCTTCCTCCTGCCCATTCTGTTTATCAGCAGAGTCAATATGCGCCCAAGATCCGAGCGAGATTTCAGAAACCTCCTGACAGCTTTAGAAATATTTGCTCTTCTGTGCCCAGAGATATTGGCCCCGCTCCACCATCTCTGCAACCACATTTACTCCTCCGCCGGTCAAGGATGAAATCCCCCTCAGAGAGGAAAAATTCAGTTACACACCATTCACTCTTGTGTGAGGCTTGGGTTTCAACAAGTCCTACAATCCCAAAGTATGAAGACAGCAGGAAAACTAGAAGCAATAGGTTGGTTCACTATGAAAGAAACCCGACATTGCACAGAGATATGAGAAAGACGGCACGGCCCCGTAAATATATAATAATAGACACTGAATTGGAAACCAAAATACCATCCTACACACACTCCTTCCAAACCGAATGAAAATCTTATTTAAATGGAAGGACACGTGCAGGTAAATGCTGTGTGGACTTTGTCCTCTTCAAAGTGTGTTTGTGCAACTTCTCCGTGTTCAGGTCCTGCTTTGTCCCGGTCCTCACAAGTTCTCATCCTCGGATGAGTCTGTGTTAATATTCACCGCTGTTCTTCTGTTAGGATGTGAGTCAAACACAGCAGCGTTGTCATCTTTAATAAAATCACCTTCCGAGTAGTTCATGGATACACAGACAGACAGACGGCACACGCGCACACACACACACACACACACACACACACACACAC
>JBBDHI010000013.1:18323636-18334092 GCA_037177115.1 Craterocephalus stercusmuscarum | reverse complement strand
CACACACACACACACACACACACACACACACGCTTGCACACAGGTATAATTTGCAGTTATACTGGACTTTTTTTGATGTGATAGTATAAAGATGGGCTATACAAAGCTTTTGGTTCATTGTTATCTAAGATGTTACCCAGATAGAAAAAAAGAATACAATGAAAATAAAGCTGAAAAAACCTGCAGGTAAAAGATGAGTCTCCCCTCTTAAAAGTCTTTAAAGATTCAGAAGTATCTGCAGGGGGCTTTTGGAGCCCAGCAAGAAGAAAAAAACAATGAAATGTAACGTATAAGCAAGCTCTAAAGAGAACTTCAAATCAAAGGACTGCAAATAACTCTGCTGTGTCTTTTTGGAGGGAACTCACACAGAGCCATGACTCTGTGTGTGTCTGATGGGAAGTCAATGGGCAGCCATAAGAATATGAATACCGCTGCGTCAATAATGTTCAGTCCACTGTTCTGCCATTCAGCACTCTGCAAACAGGAGTGCAAGCAGACTGCCGGACCGTGTGTGACGCACTATGTTGTTTTGAGCCACCACACAGATAAGGGTCCGGATTTTACTCCCTTTGCTGCAGCTTGAAAATCCATAAAATACCGACTCAATTTTTGCATTTTGTGCTTCACAACCTAAAGGCCTCCAGCCAAATAAGCTGGGCTGAGTACAGATATATAAAAATTTGTGTTAAGCTGAATAATTGTGAAATCTGGATGTAGTTGTGCAATTTCTGCCCAATTTGTTTCTTTAAATTCTGCCTTCCTGTTATAGTGAAGATATTCTCTCAACAGCCACCGCCGCTGCCAGAAAGTTGTTGGCCGTACTTTTTCAGGCCCCCACATACAGCTGCAGAAGCTCAGTGGATTAGCCTGTGTGTTGATACAATTAGTGCGCTGCTATCTTAGGCAAGAGTGCATGGTGCCGGAGCAGGCTGTGTTTCCCTTTAACAAGCAATGAGAGGCACAACCACAGAAATGCTGGTCTTAGTATTTCTGGATGGTGCTAATTTAGGGTCACCATGAGTATTAGCAGAAGATGCACATTTCTTTAGTTTTTGTTTTATTTTTGTGCTGTCAATGTTAATTTTTTCAAATGAAAAAAATCTAAAAAGTGATAAGAGAAAAGCATAACCAACAAAATGTATAAAAAGGTTTCTGAATATTTAAAAAAAAAAAAAATCAATAAGACGTAAATATTCTTCTCTGATCTGTTCACTGAAGGGCTCCGTTTGGAGTTGGTGCTTCTCGGGGTTTGTCCAGTCCGGTTGGTGGAGGAGGAAGTGGGTGCAGTCAGGCGGGTAAAATCTCCGACCCTTCATCTCCCGGATCCCCCGGCCCCTCTCTGTCCCGTCCCTCCACCCCACTCGTGACCTCAGCAAACTCGAACATCATCTCCCCCGCCTCCTCGCCACAGACCGCCGCCGCCCAGCTGAAGAACTGCCTGCGCTCCAGCCAGCATACAGTAAACCCGGCGCGCACCTCAATGCAGTTAGGTAAGCGGACACGTCTACACAGAGGTTCTTGCTTTTACAAATTGTTAATGAATCAAACTTGCAGGCTGTGTGTTAATCAAAAACTAACAAAATGGTACGATCCCACCTCACAGATGTAGGTGAGGAATCCCTAATCTTTTTGCCACATTAGAGAACTGAAATGAGAACATGTTTATTCATGAGCTCCGATACACTTGTGAACAACACAGAACCTGCTGTTACGCAACAGAAACAGACAGCCTTCAACATCCATGCAAAGTCAAAAGAAGGATAAGTCTTCCCTCCAAAGAGCTTTTTTGGAAATTGATTACAGAGATGTTTTTGTATCTTTTGTCTCTTCAGCATGGTGCTTTGCACTGTTACTTCTTAGCCTGTAGGCTTCCAGAAGCCTCCAGGAGCAGAACCTAGGTCATCTGGGGCCTTGCTGCATTTTAGCCCCGATAGTCTCTGATTACAGAATAATGGAATATTGAACAGTCATTAATTCAAGCAGCTGCTACACAGTGTGCAGCTCTGCAGGCAGCCTCTTTAACCTCCAGTTTCCTCAGTGCCCTTACTGGTGTGCAGTTGTTTTTGCAGAATTCAGAGAAAAGATAAAAAAAAAAAAAGTGTAAAAAAAATAAAAACATAATAATTTAAGCCTGTGATTCTGCTCATTGTATTCACTAAGATTAGAAGGTGGAAACTCTGTGGACTGCAGGTGTTTGGGTTCATCTCATGTGTGTGAGTTTAGTCTGAAGCCAGGGGGGATTTCATCAGGATAAACGTTCACACGTGGAGGGCACATGCGCTCATGTAGAATCTGTCCCAGACAATCCCAGACAGTGGATGGATTTTTACTATAAAGCAGCTCGGTAACTTTTGTTCTAATGTGTGCGTGATGGTACCCACAGAGTATGCAGTGTATCGGAGAGGATGGTTGGATCCCTTATATTTGCAAAATTCTGCAGTTTTTTAAGTATCAAAACTCAAGTATCATTACGGTGCAGCTCAAAATAATTGAATTAAATGTTACGTTTAGTAAACTTTCAGCTTAAAGTGAGGAGTTGTTTGAAGTCTTAATGATAATCGTGGAGATATAGAGAAAAAAAAATCTGATCTTGCACATTGTGACTGAGCCTTGGGTGAGTTTGATTCCAGGATAAAACCAGTATTTTGTTTACTTTCTTTCATCTTCCTCATATTATTTCCAAACCTACTTGTGTACTTTTAGGTTGGCCTCTCGCTTGGTTTTACCCACCAAAAACTACATAATCAAAATATGTCATTGACTTAAGGCATCTGAGTGGCGTTTATGCCTTTGAGTTACTTTGTTAGGTTTAGGAAAATAGTATTCGTTGTTAGCTGCAGCCTTTTGAGATACTGAATGTTTCTCACAAAGTCATTCATATACAACAGAGAGACGGGACTCTCAGCTGTGATAGTTGGTATCCATGGTTTCCAGAAATGTGCAGTAGCAATGCAGGTTGCGTTGTTTCTCTTCACAGTATAGAAAGTGTAAGTTATTTCTAAATGTAAGATGATGTGTAGTGTCAGTGTAGTTGGTAAAGAAGATATTGTTGGGGTGGAAAGTTTAGCAGAGCTGCACTCAGAAACCCAAGCTGTGCACAAATGCACCAAAAACACAGTTGGTGATGTGTTCTAATCCTGCAGTGTTACTGCTTATGATACACACACACACACACACACACACTGTCTGTACAAGGTCTAGATCATATCAGCCTTGCTTTCCACTCAGAGTCTATTCATCTCTTCCATACTCCTTTCTCTTCTTCCCTTTGTATCATTTTCTTTCTCCCTCTGTGAAAATGATGAAGGTCTCTTTAGGGAGACTGGAGAGAACACACTGAGCGCGAACTGCCAAGAATAACACACACACACAGACGTGCACTCCCACGTACATACCTACACACAAGTGAGCACACAAACTGACAAACACACAGCTGAATGACATCACTGTGCTTTTTGTTTTATGGAGGCGTAATGACAGAGCTTCTCCTCTCTCTCCCCACTTCTTTCCCCTTTTCTTTCTCTGCTCTCCCATCGCTTGCTTTCTGTCTCTCACGCACACACAGACAGACACACACATATCCATCTGGTCTCGATTACAAAATAAAGTATGTGCATAGTTCTGGCATTTAGTGGTTTTATAACTTGACCGGCACACCTCTCTGAGGACTGGGCCTCGGTACTGCGGTGTAGTACAGCAGGTGGCTGGAAACCACGTGTGTGTGTGTGTGTGTTTGTGTGCGTCTCTTTGTGTACGTGGGAACACTCACATGCATGTTACAGTATGTGGGTGTTTATTTATGTGCACTTTAATCTTTGCGTGCACCAGAAGTGCTTTAACAAACTGAAGACGTAGAGCAGAGCTCCAAACTCTCAGACTGTTGTTGTTTCTGCAGGTCGGGTTTGACTTCAGCTTTTTTTTCCTCTGGTTTTTGTTTCATTGCGCAGAAATTAAATTATTGATTTTGGTTTCATTCCTTTTACTACTGTAACTTTAAACCTGCTAAATGGCACTTTTTGGAAACGTTTTCTCTATTTGTTTCACTTTGTTTTCTGCACGCTGCATGTCGCAGCCGCTCCTCTCACCTTATCACCCGGCAACGTTCAAGCAGATCACTTGAGTCGTGTTATTTATTGGAAGAGTCCAAGAAAGTCCTTCCAGCATGTTGTCTGATGGCGCTAATGCAGCTTCTTCAGCAGACTTATCATATCAGACTGATCATATAAATGAGTTTCACACAGTGACCCATATATTTGTGTGTTTAGTCCACAGTCCTCCTGCTGGAAGCCCGGAGCGCCCCACTGTGGCAGTCTCCCCCCTGCGTCCTCAGAGCTCCTCCCCGTCGCGCTGCTCCGGCCAGTCAGGCCGCCCTCTCTCTATGGTGTCTCCAGGGTCCAGCTTAGGGCCCTCCCCCCTCTCGTCCCCGGCGTCCCGTCCAATCCTCCCCCTTTCCTCCCCTCTCTCCTGCCTCACGCCCCCGAACGTGTCAGCGGTGCTCCTCAACGGCGAACCAGGAAGCCCCCTGCAGCCGCCGTCACCAGGCCCTTCCCACGCCGCCACCCAGGGCGCCCTCGCACCCAAAGCAGAGAAGGTGAGGCCTAAAACTGGTTGAACTAATCTTCGGATAAGTGCTGCCTGCATCTCCATCCTTTCAAACCCGATACACTAGTGACAGACTGTACCTGACAGGAAAAATAAATTTATGACACCAGATATTTGTAGTCTCCCTGTAAATACTCGCTGTTACGTATGAATTCATTTTCTTCTAACACCATTCCAGGTGAGTTAACACCATTCCCCTGCACCTTTCAGAGTTTTGTTCGTATGCATCAGCCTTACATGTGCATGCAATCCGCCAGCAGACGTCCTCTGTCTCAGTAAAGTGTCATTAATCCGGGGTCTGACACTACTGAGGGCACCTACAGTGAAGGATGGTGCAGAAAGCTTACATCTGTCTCTCGCTGGGATCTGACTGCATGGCGAACTGACAAACAACTTACCGGCTGCAGAACAGCAAGCAGAGGCTCCGTTTTTATCGTCACACTCAAAGATGACAAGGAGTCATATGTTAGAATGGAACGGCCGCAGCGTGTTTCCCCCACATGCTGATTACGTTCCAAACTGTTGGAGGAAAGTTTCGCTGGCTCTGAAATGTAAAAAGCTGGATGCAGAGGAATGCAGCACTCTGGGGTCAGGCTGGCCAGGAGGCCTCTCATGGTCGCGTTTTTTTGTTGCAGAGGAAATGACAAAGCAGCGCTGTTTACTGTCTGTCTGACACAGTTTAGGGTAATCTGGGTTTGACATACTGGAGCACAGCCCACATTGCAGACCATATCATTCTGGACAGGGAGATGCATTACACACCACTTCCAAAGAGCCTTTGCTCACAGAGCAGCTGCCAAGGAAAAGGCTGTCAGAACAGCTTGCGGGGTTTCAGTCGAAAAAGTCTAAAAATGTCATGAAGCACTCATTTTGAGCTGGAGTATGCGGTATTATTTTTATATATGTATTGTGCTTCATTTTTATTTTTCTGCTATATTCTCTTATCTGCATTTATTAGCAGCAAAAGTCACCCAGTTTCTTTCTTTCTTGAGTCATTTGAAAACAATGCTAACATCTTGGCTTTAAGGCTCTTTTCTCATTAGAACATATGGACATGGAAATATCATCCAGATGGGCTCTGCGTGTCTGTTTTCCCTGCTCCGTTCCTGGGTTTTACTTGGGTTTTTCTTTCTTGTTATGCCATCATATGTATCAGCCCAAAAGCAGTCTGAAATTTTCAAAGATGGAGTTCAACTCTGTCCCCCATTCACCGAGAGAAATTGCCAAAGAAATCTGGACTGATGCAATTTCTCACATGTAAATGTGTGTTTGTTCAATTAGGCATGTGAGAAAACATCGCACACAAACAAAAACACATGATGCAAAATTTCCACTTAAATTGCACATCAGCCCCATAAAGTGTGAGTGTGTGCTGGCCTCTGGTGGTTTTGTGTAGGAACAGCCTCAGCAGCCCGGTATACAGTACTGTAAACATACACACACACATACACACATTCACACAGAGGAACGCACACACTCACAGGAGGCAGATTAAGCCTTTAAGCCTGCAGATGAAAGAAGAGAGGGAGCGATTATTCACTTTTTGTGCCATTTTCAATTCGCCTCCCTCCTTTTCCATCTCCCTGCTTCCATCCTTCTGTTCCCGCTCTCTCCACCCACACTCCACTTTCGCTCTTCCCCTCCTTCTCCCTCTTGTTTCCTAACCTCCCACTATCACCCCCTTCCCTTTTCTTTCAACTTCCCATTCTCTTTACACCCCTCCAGTTTGTCCCCATCCATCCTGATCATTTCCCTCTCTCACCTCCCTCTTCCAAATTAAAATTCAGTCTGTATTTGCACGGTAAAAAAAAATAAATAAATATATGAATGAAGAAAATCTGTGTTACCCAAGCTGTTGAACATTGTATGAGCAGTGATTTCAGAACCATGCCAGTGTACACGGAGGACAGTTGTAGCAGTTGTAGTTTTATGTTTAATAGAAAATGGTCTTAAATGATTAAGTGAACGACAGCGGCATGAACTGATATATCTCTGGGAAGGGAAAAGCTTTGTGTTTTTGGAGTGTAAGAGCAAGGAAAGATGCTTGTTTTCTTCACACAGCCACTCCGACTGCTTCGCTAAGCACTTCTCTCTCTTCCGTCCGTCGTCTCTGCCAAGCCTGTTCTTGAGGAATGGGAATTGTTTCTCGGGGCTCTTTCTGTTGCGGTCAGGCTTTCCTCAGTCGCGTTGTAAAGAGTGTTGAGCAGGAATTCTGGAGGAATGTGGATGTAGGTTGTCAGTGCTCACACACAGCTTGGCGTGAAATGCCAGCGTTTCTGAGTTTATTCCGTGTTTGACAAGCAAGTTTGTCTGATGATGAAAGCTACAGCTGGCATTTATTTTCATGACGGATGAGTCCGCTGATCATTTTTTGCCATTTAACTAAATGACCTGTTCAAATGCCAGATCGTTTAACTGCTAAATTTCTTCTGTGAACTTCCAACAGAGAGCAGCATGAAAACGTCTGCTTTGATTTTGTAGAAGCATTTTAGATATGAACAGTTTGTCTTTCATAATAGAAATGGGAATTTGATTTTCAGAGTATTACACCCTGCTTGTGATTAATGAGGAAAAAAGAGGATCACATCACAGTTTTGAATGTAAATATGGAGTAAAGCTTGTGCTTTGACACATTTTCTGAAAAAAAAAACAGTGTTTGCCATGTCGGGCTCTGTATTCCAATTAATTCTCAGATTATTTTCTATATTTATTAATATATTTTTATCTTTGCAGGATTGTGCAACACAGCCAGGTTTTGCTATGAGCCCAGATCAATAGTGTGCAGCAAAGGCTGCAAATGTAAATGCAGTGGGGAAGTACTGGCTGTAACATGAACTCCAGTATACATTATTATTATCATTATCTCAAAGCGGTTGAGTTTAGCTCACTCAGGAAAAGATTGATGTCAAACTGAAGTCATTTCAGCTGGAATGAGGAAAATGAATGAAAATGACTTGAGGCAGTTCCATGCAAAAAAAAAACACAAAATGTTTGTGGTTCATTATACAGTTTCAGTTGTGCAAGGGTCGATCGCACAAATACATATTCATTCTTTATTTAGACAAACAGCACTAAGCTGCAGAAAGAACATCCAGTACATCCTGAATGCATAGATGTGCGTTGTTAGATTGAATTTTAATAAACTGTGTGCATTAGCTCATGTTATTTTATCAAACTTCACACTTTTTTAAGAACATGCACTAACAGGACTAAGTCTAAAAAAACTGTGGCAGACACATACCTCAGTGACAAAAAGATGAATCATTCCTGTGTATCTTCTACTTGATTCTGCTGCCAGTGTGTTGAAACTAAAATAGTAATAATAAAACAAAGCTCTGCATATTGTCTCACACTCAGGCCATCTTATGTCATCATGACTGAAAGCATAAAATATAATCAAACAGGAAGAGTTTCAATGAATGTGCAGCGTTGATCAACCCCTTTTTACAATCTCTCTTAAAAAGAAACCTGAATTGAAAACCTCCAGTTTTTTTCAGGAACCATTAAAAACCACTTTCTCTCCAATTAATTTAACCTGTTGAGCAAAACATGTAGTTACAGCTACAGAAACAGTTACTCAACCAGTCAGCTAAAAATGACTGTAAGCAAGCTCATGATGATGCTCTGTATGATGACTGACATTGCTATCTTCATTCTTGAGTCATGTGTAAAGGACAGAAAGCAAAAAGAAGAGCATAAGGTGTTGGTTTATTTGAATTGTGCTGAGTAAATATTCCAAGTGAGTTTTTATGTGGGAGGGATTTTTTTTTTTGACTTTTGAATAACAGAATAGTGGAGATCAGGAGTTAACCATCATGGAGGTTTACTTATTCGTCCAAAGAGACCAAAGAAATCAAATGTATTTGTTTTAGATACATCATGAAACTGGACTCGGCTGATACTTGTAATTTGGTTTTAAAATGAAAAATCTCTTCAGTACACACTGGGGTATTTAAACCCTAATGTATATTTCAAGCATGGATCTCAAACTCTGGTGCTTAAGGACCACTGCCTGTAGGTTTTAGGTGTTAGACTCAAATGAACAGTCGATTGTGCAGACGTTGAAAACAAGCTGTTGGATTCATTTCATTTGGATCCGTTGTGTTGGAGCGGGGAAACATGTGAAATCTCCAGGACCGGACTTTGAGATCCCTGCTGTGTCTCTTTTGTATTGAATGATTCTAAAAGAAGTGTATTTGTTGCTTTCTCTCCTCTCTGTGCCGTCATCTTCTCTTCCCATGTCTTTCTTCATCCCCCGATCCGCAGAAGGAAAGGAAAGCAGCAGGTTTGCTAAAGCTCTTATCGGGGGCAGCGGCCAAGAAGAAGCCTCGCTCTCCCCCTTCCTCTCCGCCCACCCATGACCCTTCGCTAGCCACTGACCCTACCCACCACCCTCACCACCATCACCACCACGCCCGCTCCGGTTCCTGTCCAATGGCATCACAGGGACGAGCTGGCTCCTGTCCAATTGAGAGTGACATGGCAGGAGCAATAGGGCTGGAGCCTTTGCACAGGAAGTCTGGATCCCTGGATACCAATTTCCCCATGTCGCCCCCGGCAACACGCCCTGGAAACGCTCTGATGGTTCTTCGGCCTGAACCTAAACCCTTGTCAAGAGAGAGGTGGGTGGAGTACCAGGGAAATCCGAACACACTAACGCATGCTTGGACCGTGGGCAACGCTCCATCCGTTTGTGTCTGCATCAGTGTGGGGTGATGAAATTTGCCTTTATAACCACGAACAACAATAAAGATGAAAGACTTTAAACTTCCCATGTGAATACACGAGCTCACATCTGCAAATAATAAGAAATATTTTTCTCACTATGTTGTGGAATTTTGGGTTCCAGGAATTTGGCATCAGGATTTAAAGTGGTCCTCAGAGAGTCAGTGATAACAAAGCCATAAGCAGAAAGTGAGTGAAAACATTGTCAGAACCACCCACAGGCGCCTGTACGAGCAATAAGTCACTTCTTTTGGATCCAACAGGACTGGGCATGATAGTTCTCAGTATATGAACCGCCATCTACAGTACCGTATGTCTTTGTTGTCACTGCATCAGCTAGTATATGAAATATACCATATGATCTTAAGTCATCCTCAGTACTGACTAAGCACAACACTTACTAGTGTGAATTACCATAGATCATTCTTTTTGCATTAGAAATATAAGCATGCTCCGATGAGCTGTCTGGTAGATTTCTCTTCGCATGAGTGCACAGACTCACACACTGAAACATGTTACAGCGCAGCCCTATATGGAAACACTACTAAAGTCATGAGCATTATTATACACACTTCAGAGAGTTATGCAAAATTAAGGATGAATTAAATATTTAATGGTAGCTTGTATTCCTACAGATAGCAACAGCGTAGTCCTGTTCATGACATGAGTAACATGGTTATTTCAGAAAGAACTGAACGGGATAGTGCTATATGTCTAAAGGGAAAACAGATTGTATGTAATAGCACACTCTAGAATTCTAGAACACTAATGTTTTTTACAACATTTTAAAATGTTGAGAAGGGTTGAGAATGTTATCGTTTACCAAATGCTGTGAATAATAGTCAAAGTCAAGATTCTTAAATGTGAATATTCTAGAATCTTGGTAACATTTAGAATGCTGAGTAGATTGTAGTGCTGACTTTTATCAATCAGCATTCTAGCATTTTGGCTTGGCTCCATGAGTAAATTCTAAAATCGTTGCTTTGAATTAGGACTACATTTTAGATGGTGACATTAATAACTGTCAAGCTATTGATTGACTATATTCATGTTAAGGCAAGGCAAGGCAAGTTTATTTGTATAGCACATTTTCAGGTACAAGACAATTCAAAGTGCTTTACATAAAACA
>JBBDHI010000013.1:18292385-18306748 GCA_037177115.1 Craterocephalus stercusmuscarum | reverse complement strand
CAATGGTATAACATTTTCACTAACATTTGCTGCTTCTGCAAATAAATAAGTACATAGGTTGCTAGATTTTATTGATTGGAAAAAATACTAAACTGCAAATTATGAATAAAACTTAAAATAGTCCTTAATAAGTGCATCTTATTTTAACAATGTTCAGTCTTCCCTTTAGCTGATCCTTACTAAACCATTCAAACATCTGGAGTTCTTCGGTTAGACCAACTATGTTTCAACATAAACTGCTGACGATCAGGAAATTCACCACAACAGAAGTTCTACTTTTCATTCATGTGCACTTTTGTATGTAGGGGAAATTGATAGAAAAAATGTTGAGATATAGAATAAAGAATCAATGGCTAATTTCTTTCTTTTTAAAAGTGGAATTGCTTACACTTGCCTCACAGGTAATAATACCTTTAAAGCCAAACAACTATGACGACCCGCCTGAGACATGGCACTTCTTTTTTTCTCCTTCCTAGGTGCAAATAGGTATCACCGTGAAACCTTTTTACCTTTAACAAATATAGTAAAGTGCTAGTGTTATGCTAATGCGAGCTAAGCTAACATTCTTTTGTGAAAAATGTAAGGACTCCGTTCTTTTCTTTGGAATTTCATTCTTAGTACACAATTAAATTCCAAAGGAAAAAAGTGTATACATGTATAAATGAAAGGCTAAAATGTCGTTGAGTCAAATACCAGAACAAGATTTCAACTTTCTGATTTTCAGTTTAACTTTAAAAAGAAAAAGAGTTATGGAGCTAGCGGTGGCTAAGTTATGATAGCAGTGGACACTCCCTGCTCAACTGTCATTTGTAAACCACAAGAGAGAAAAACCCTTACCGGCTGCCGTGCAACTTCCGAAGAGGCCATAGCTTTAGACAGAAATGAACACTCCAAGAAAATTCTGCAGTATTATATTAAACACGACAAAAAAAGAACTTTATGTTTTGTTTAGAACTGCGTCTCAGGGAGCGCCTATGCTTCTACCATCGACGACTGGACAGACGAGCTCATTCAAAACATTGAAGGAATGAGGGTAAATATTCGGTTTATAAAATTACTTAATGGTGTATTTTTACAAAATTGGGGGGTAATACTGATGAAAAACTAAATTAATTATTTAATTTAATTTAAATGTTGAATAAAAATAAACTTGAATTTCTACAAAAAAGCCACCATAAATGACAAAGTAGTGGTTTAAAACAACTCATCACCCCTATTGTATAATGGTACAGCGCAACTTAATTTGCGTCTTCTTGTGCTACATTGCAAATTGTCAGAGAAATGAATATTTAATTTAGTAGCAACTGCTCATTACCTCAGCCACATGATGAAATAGAAGAAATTCTACAGTATATTGTCTAACCTACCCAGTTTTGAATACATAAAACAGATAACTTTACTACTATCATTATGTTTAGAGTTTGCTAAATATATATTGTAATCTAACTTATTTATTTAGCTTTTTCTTTGCATTTTTTACGAATAGCCTTTCAATATGCATATTTTACCGACAATTATGATAGGCTTTTGTTATTTTCAACATATAGTAATTAAAATTTCTTTTTCCACATTGCATACATAGGCGATTTCTTCTTATCATTGGATGTCCGAGTTTTTTAGGAGCACCCAAACACAACATGATTCCTGTAGTTTCGTATGGAAGCTTAATAGAAAACGCGTGCGACCCCTATCTGCCAATGCAAGACATAAGTAGGTCTTCCCAATGAAGGAGAGGAGGAGGAGGCCGGAGAAGATGCTGTCATCTGTCGCTGCACCGACTTAAGTGAATAAGCATGACCATGAGTGTATTTCGAAATGCTGATTTATAGCTAATCCAATTATTTTTTATTATTAATTCGAGTCATCCGGATTCATGATGGCGTCCCAGTGCACGGAGCAAGCCGTGCAGGAGTTTCTGCTGGAGAGAGGAGGGAGGGTCCAACAGATGGAGCTGATCGATCATTTCATTTCACTTGGGGGGTGTAATGACCAGTCAAACGGAGGCGTGGATCGCGAGGTGCTGAAGCGCATTGTTGACAGTGTGGGTGTCGTGAAGGTAGAGAACGGCGTAAAATTTGTTTGTTTAGACGCTGTAGACAGCGAGGGATCAGTGATGCGTACGGCCACAGATGGACACGATCACGCGGAGTGCAACGGTAACATCCAAGAGACGCTGGACGATAAATATTTGAATGGCAATCCTGATGAGAAAGACCAAACAGGTGAGGGAGATGCGCCCATTGTGATGATTTTAATCTATGCATGGATTGTTTTTCACATTTATACGGGGGCTCCCGTGCGTATTGAGTTGTATAACACAATGAATTGTTTAGGTTTGAGCGTATTTTGAAGGCCGTTATTATTATTTATTCGGGAAAAACTGACAGTTAACGAAAGAAATAAAACCACAAGAAAAACCTCTAAAAATAGTATTTTTTCTGTATTAGCCAGATGATAGAAACCCAAAAGGGAAGAATATTGCAAGTTTCATGCTCATGATATATTGTACCATGTGTGTGAGGATCAGAGGTGGAAAGAGTACTGAAAATGTGTACATTTACATTGCCTAAATTGTACTCAATTACAAGTAAAAGCACTGGTCTTAAAAAAATAAGTAAAAGTACAAAGTAGTCTTCTTAGTATTAATTACATTAACTGATGGATGTTTTATTTTGTTGTCAATAGCAGGAATTTGATTCAGTTCACCAGTATAAAACATCTACATTAAAAGCACTTTTCTGAGATGAACAATGTACTGTATAGAACAATTGCACAAAAGAAATGACAATGGCAGAAATTTTGTTTGTTAAAAAAATGACAAAAATCTTTTGAACCCGTGTAGAACAATGAAAAATTTCCCTAATAAACTGCGAATGGGCAGGTAAGTGACTATCACACTTCACTTTCTGAACCTTTTGTTCAGTTTCAGCAAGAGTTAATTTTCTAACTCTATCCTGTTTTATTCTATTTTCATTACGATTGAAGTGTGGTGTATTAAAAGTGCAACTCATGGGTGTACTCAGGAGTGATTTATGATTTTAAAAGTAGCGAAGTCGATTACATGGTATAATTCCACTTCTGGTGAGGATTATGCAACAACCTATACAGCTCAACAAACTCCACTGAGAAGTGACAGAGATATATTTAATTATTCTTCAGGTGCACCGACTCCGCCATGTGCCAGCTTGGACAATGACAAACACTCAAATGGTAACGAGCAACCTGGAGTCCAGTTCCAGAGCAGAAACAGCTCAGGGTCTCCTACTGCCACTGCTGGAGGAGGGGAGGTGAGGCTGAGGGACAGGAGGAGGCGAGAATCCGCCCCAGTTATTGGGATGCAAGAGATGGATCTGGCCCACTCTGCTGGGTCCCACAACCAGCAGGTGAGAGGGGCACGCAGGATCTCCAAGGGATCCCAGCGGGCCATGCTGACCAGCTGCCTATCTGAAGACAGCGCACTGGAGGGACTGGAGTCCATTGGGGATATCAGCACACCCAAAGGAAGCCGCAGGAACTTCATAGAGCTGATGATGAGCAGCTCTCCTCAGGTAGGAGCGATGTACACACTGGTCGGTAGAACATAAACAGTCTAAAGCAATCTAGAGTAAACATCTGCATGCACTGCCTCACAGGTTCGGAGGTCCCTGATCAGCCGTGGCTCACGTATCCGAGACTCTGTAAGAAGTGACGGCGACTCGACATCACTGCTTTCCTCCAACACCGATGAGGACTGCGCCTCAGTAACCCTGGACCCACTGGAGCATGAGTGGATGCTTTGTGCCTCAGATGGCCTGTGGGAGAGTCTGCAGCCCCTGCTTTCAGTGGAACCCAGTCTCCTGACCAAAAGAGACTTTGTGACGGGCTTCACCTGCCTCCACTGGGCAGCAAAGCAAGGCAAAGCCGAACTCCTCTCCCAGCTGCTGGCCTTCGCCAAGGAGAACACTATACCTGTGAATGTAAACGTGAGATCAAGTGCTGGATACACGCCGCTACACCTGGCCGCCATGCATGGACACACACAGGTGGGTTGCAGGGAACGTGGTGTCATGTGGTGCACCTGCTCAGTGAAGCAGCTTGTAATTATTACATCTTCTCAGTTATATCGGGTTTAAGCCCTGTTTTTACTAAAGAAATAAGCATAGCTCCTGTTTCCTGTGAAAATAGGCAGAATTAGATCTATCTGTGTTGAACACAGGGACATCAATGGATGGTTTGTACCATGCCGGTTCAGAAGGAGGATCAAATGACTGACTGTATCAAAACTTTACATAGATCTAAGAAAACTGCTGACAGGGAGGATGCTGATTGGTCTATAATTGCTGATGTCACCTTTGTCTCCTGTTTCGTAGACAGAATTACAATAGCAAGTTTCAGTGCTCTATAGGAAAGGCCCCTTTCTGGTACTGATTGAGTGTCAGTCGAGTTCAGTCCATACAAATCCTTAACTCTGGAAGACAGGGATGACAGGATCTTATTTAGTTGTGGCCTGAAGATCTAAATAAGCTTTATGATTTGTTGTGACTTTGACTCAAGTCCTGAACTAATTCATTTGGATGAATTTCTTCTCCATGGTTAGACAAGATACAGAGACAGATATAGAGTATGAAAATAGGCAAAAGGCCACAAACTGAGTTGATTAATAGCACTGGAGATCAGATTCAAATGCTCTACATTGAAGTTTGAAAAGACAAGTCCTAAAAGAAAAGCCGGTTAAACAAATTCTTTAAACTAGTCACTAGTAAAGAAAATGCATTTAGTATTATGCATCTGTTCAAAAGAATGATCACCCCGGTTTGAGTCTTTCCATAAACAGGATAGAATAGCAACAATCATCAGTTCAATGGTGGACAAAATGTGTCATGTCATGAGCAAAGGGCCACACTTCCTGACCAAAGACAAAATGGTGAGGCTGGTAAAGTTTACAAAACCATCTCTAATAAATTTGGTCTCCCCTCCATCGTCAGATTGTTTCCCTCCCCAGGACTGATTGACCAACAAAGACAACAAGAGCCTTTGGGCCATTAGTGAAACATTGCTGAAATGAATAAGATACCCGCTGGGCAGCTCAAAGTTTGTTTATTTATGTTAAGGGAAGGGAAAATAATTGAAAATTCACACAAAAAAACAAGCAATAGAAAAAAGATTGCTACTTTTATTTGTGTTTCATCAGGTGACTGAAAATGATCAGTAAAAGTAATTATTCCAGTTAGAGTCTGTTAAGTCAGGGATGTACCGTTCCCATCGTCATGGGCCGTAGACCAGGGTCCTTGAGAGCCACTGTCCTACAGCTTATAGACGCCTCCCTAGTTCAACACATGGATCCATTACTGTTGGGTTCTAAAACTAGTGGGTTGATCCATCTATTGATTTCATTGGGGCAGAGAGACGTTGAAAACCTGCAGGATAGTGGCCCTCGTGGACTGAAACTGGACACTGCTGCATTAGAATAAAACATAAATGGACCTTGTGTTGATATTGCCATCATACTCCCATTTTTAAGCGTTACTATAGTAGCCACTAAGCACACACACAATTTTAAATGTGATGTGCTGGGATTTTCAGGTGGTCCGTGTGCTGCTATCGGACTGGGAAGCAGACCTTGAAGCCCGGGATTACAGCGGGAGGCGAGCCATCCAGTACCTGCCCCCACCGCTGGTCACTGACCTACAGCAGGAGGGCGTGGTCACCTCGCCGGGAGCAGAGTCGGACACAGAAAATGGCAGCAACAAAGGTCGTGGCTGGAGGTTGCCCAAAGTCCTCCAGGGCAACCTGAACCCTCTCCGGCTCCTGAACTCGCCAGCAGAGATGGCAGACAACTCCCCGGGCACCGGGAAGAGCAAGGGGGGCTTGCAGAGGAAGTCATCCTTCAGCCGGCTGAATGCGCGGCTGAGCCGTGGGCGCCACCGAGCTCAGATCATCCACAGTGCTTCCTTCAGGGACACGGGCGAAGTGGGAAGAGGGGAGGAGCTACCCAGCAGTCCTGTACGAACCAGGCCGCTTTCCAACTTGTTTGGCTGAACTTAAACCTGCATTTGACACGGTTTGATTCACAGAATAACTACCCTTTATAATCTGACAGATCAGATATTTTTATGACAGAAATTAACTGTACTTATAACAGGAATTTGAGCTGATTTTGGAATTTTTCTATCGTAGGATTTTACATGAATAACCACAAATAAATAGTCTTTCCAAAACTAATTCACATCACTTGTTCTATATGCAGTTTGGCTTTTGCTGAATAGACATGGGCAACACACGGCCTTTTATTCCTCACTTGAATTCACTGACTGAAATCTCACAAACTTCTTTGGGGGGTTTCCAATTTGAGGTTTTGCTGTATTTCTAAGGAGAGATTTGGAGCAGCTAACAAACATTAAACCAGGTAGCCTACTACAGAATAATGCAAAAGCAACATGCAGCCATGCAGAAGGCTGTTGCTTGAGTAATCGTAGCATGAGATACAAAAAAAATACAAAAAACTTTTTCTCCAAAACCATATCTGTGTTTACAAAGAAATATATTTTATAGAGCTCAGTTTGTACATTTTTACCTCCTTTAACTGGATGATGCTAATGTTTTGGAGTTTTTTTGGTACATGTCTTTAATGTGAACAAATGTGCTTATTTTCTAAGTAGCAGATTTTTAATGTTCAAACTGAGTTCTTCTATCAATCAAGCCGGCACTGTCAGCTTGTTTGCACTTTGTCACTTTGAAGCTAGTTACGGATTTTTAGGATTCAACTGCATAGACTAAAACCATGCCAGCTGTTTCCGGTCCCTTGGACAGACCTTTAATCTGAATTAGTACAAAATAAGGCCATACCCTTGTTTTCCAAACCTTGCACCTATCTGATGGCACCAAAAAAGTCTGATTGTTATTTGTAAAGAAACACTGATGTTTTATGGCGGGGCAGATGTACAAAGTGAACGCACATAAATCTCATAGATTATATGTCTTTTTCTACAAACTATATTGTACCTCAAATTATCTGCGAGGGCCTCACTTCTCATTTCACAGCGAGTCACCGGGTGCAGTTTAGATTGTTTTTATGACATTTAATTGTAAACATCTGACTTTTTCATTGCAGAAAATAGATTAATTCAGAATTTAGGCTTTTAAAAATAGCTGTGATGTTTAAAGATCATGCTAATGGTGTTTACACATTTACACAGTTTTACACTAAATAGGGAATCAAACACATTACAGTATATGATTTAAATGTTTCAATTGGCTCTAACAGATGGGTCCAACCTTGTTTAGCTTTGCAGTGCTGAACAGACTTCCTGACTGGTTTCCCAGATATGTGAACCTTTCTTCCTCCAAGACAAATCATAGATTTCACTAATGATCCCTTTGTATTTAGTAGCATTTGTACTTAAATCATCGGGTTCATGTTCGGTGTTTGACACCTTTGATGTAGACTTGTAATGATGAGATGTTTTCCACTGCATGTGTAAGGGAAAAGTAAGCTCTGTAAACTGTTATTTTATTGTCATTTTGTGTTTTTTTTTGTAAGTAATTGTGCCATTCTTGTCTGTGAAATACTGTGAAGATATGTGGGATCATTGTTAGTGAGCCACTTTTGTCATTCTAGTCAATTCTTATTGGTGAATGTGAAATAATAAAGCAATAATTGCTAGTGTAAAACTAAAGTTTCATTTACCGTCATTACTTCATATTACTGTGACAATGCCAGCGGATATGATCACTTCAGATTGGCCAGAATTGATCCCAATTAAAAAAATGTAAATTAGATTTTTCTTTAAAAAGAAAAACCCTCCAGAGACGTATTTATATTTGAACTGCTGTAGTAAATGAAGCAAACCACTTCATGCACTGTTCCTGCTGACACCCAGGGATTGTCCTTGTTTGGTGGGGCTGAATAATTGATGGTCTGATGACCTCTTGTCCCAGCTTGGTGCAGCATTTTCAGTAAATCCACCACTTCCTGCCCACACGCAGCACATGATATATTCACAGCGAGTTCTCCCCAAATCTGGACTGACCTGAAGTCTGTACCCATATCGTTTTATAAGTGTTTTGGTGTGTAAGCTGTCCCAGTTTTATACCGCATCACAGAATGTCATAAAGAAAAAGTAGTTTAAATCTAGGATTTTTATTTTTATTTTTTTTTTTGGTGTAAATTTGAGCCTGTTAGCCACAGCATGCTGCAGAGGATTACATGAAAGGATGACATACAAAAAGGAGAGGAATTTAACATTCAAAAGCACTCCCATGCAGGAGTGGGATGTGGTACATTTCCAGCCAATGTCCTCAGTGCATGGGGCCAAAAGATAACTCCAGCTCTGACAATCCTCTTCATGTTCCTCTGGCAGCCCATCCGGGTCTGTTTTCTGTGTTTACTAGATCAAATCTACCATATAAAAGCTGAATTACACTTAAGCAGACACTATACATGTATATCAAAGTTTGATGCTTATACTTTATAACTGCAAATGATGACAAAACAGAGTCTGCTCATGTTTCATCGATTGCTGATATTGAACTAACCTACATTAAAAAGAGAAAAATCCAGAAATCCATGTTGCCTGGGAAGCCTATCTATTCGATGACTGCTGATCAGGACAGAAGCGCCTGTCTGACTGCAGCCACTGACCTACATAGACACTGAGCGGAGTAATGCCTATTATGTAAATTCCTCTGCCATCTTTTCAGAGGAACTGTGCCAACTTTTTTGCCTGGGGCCGTGTCAGTCTAATCCATGTCCAGCCCATCCACTTCACTCGCTTTCAACCAAACCAGTTACCACAGTGTATTGGCATTCATGCAAAGCTTAAAGTGTTCATAACAAGCCAAACAGGCATCATGCTATTGAAACAAATATGCAGTCACCTCATCTTACTTTTTTCCTATGACTTAAAAGAAATCTAATCCAGAGAAAAATATTTAAATGCCCACTTCAAATGACCAAGTATGAAACAAATATCAGTTGTGAAATGCAGACATAGGCGTATTTATGTTATTCATTTAGTCATTTATGGCCTTTTTGTTTCACATTTTGCATTTTTATCTCTAATGTTGCTAGTTTATATTATTCTATTGTTTTTTGTTTGTTCTTTTTTTCAGTTTTTTTATTTGTTTAACAGTCACTTTTCATTATGCATCTCCTTGTGGTCACATTCTAATTTCATGTGTTCATCTTTGTCTGCTTGTTTTGGGTCTTCATTTATTCCTCATCCCCTTGTGTTAATTCAATCTATGTCAGCTTGTGTAATATTTAGATGACTGCATATTTTTGAAGCCATTCAGTATTGTTTTATGCTTGTTCCGTCTCTCTCAGGGATATATAAACTTAGGATAAAAAGTAGGAAATTTGTGTTTGGATGAAATTTTGATTAGTCAACTTTATAGTGAAGCATAACTTCTAAGGATCATGCTTATGCAAATATGAGTAACACAGGTAAATGTGTGGCTGATACTCCCAGATTTGCCCAAATCCCAATCAATATTCTGCTGTTATTGACTTTTGATCAAGTGCTGCCAGGTGTGTGCTACTCCCAGGTGTGTCACTGATGATCTGACTGGTACCTAGGACAAACTCCATCCTCCATGATGGAAAGAATCAGTTGAGAGGATTGAAAGGTCTGCTGTGAGTCCAGACCTAAAGCCAATGAACACTTGTGGGATCGTGTGCTAGGGCAGGGGTAGGCAACTCTGATCCTCCGACGCTGCAGTCCTACAAATTTGAGATGTTTCCCTGTGTCAACACTGACTTAAATAAATGAGTGACTGAGCAGAAACTGTTGGATCCTTTTTATTTTAATCAGTTGTGTTAGAGCAGGGTTACATCTAAAAACTGCAAGACTTGCTCTAAAGGACCAGTATTGCCTTCCTCTCGGGAGCTTTATTCCTGGTCCAGGAGACCCGGTTTTTCTGCAGGTTTTCATGGTACCCCTGCTGCAACACCCATGACTCAGACTCAGACAAGCTCTGCATAAGTCAGGTAATTACCTATTGATTTGTGTAAAGGGTGTTGCAGCAGGGACACCATGAAAATCTGCAAGACACCGGGTCTCACGGACCAGGATTTCGGACATCTCCTGCAGGGTAACCAATACAAACATGCCAGCTGACCTTCAAGTCCTGTTTACAGCAAGTGAGGTCCCTGACTGTGTAAAATAAAACATAAAACTAACCTACAGGTGTTGTTTTTCTCTTATTTCTGGAAGGGAATGCAACCATACAGTCTAATAAGCAGCTCAAAATGAGGGAATATTTGAGCACATTTTGGGGGGCACGACCCGCAGGTTTAACTGGTTCCACAGAAGCACCAGTTATATGTAGTTGTAAAGCCGACAAATCAGCCCGTCCAACAATGTTCAATGAAATACCATTTGGCACTTTTAAAAAGTTAGATAAAAAAAATAAAAATAAATAAAAAACTAAACACAAATTTACTTTTTGTGCGAAGCGTAAACTTCAGGGAAAATATCAGGGCCACCCTACCATTAAAGATTGGTGCCTGGGAGGCGTATTCAGTCAACCATCCATAAAAATGCGATAAAATTATTCTATATCATGCTGTTTTCCAGTACTTGAGTTAACACAGACGCACTTTGTGTTTGGTGTTTCTACACCATGCCACCTAGTGTCGCTGTTTCTATCTACGGCCTAGAGCCTCACTGTTACACGTTGTTTCTTTGTGCGGTCAAAGTTGACTACAAGGGAAACATTAGCACGCAGTAGCGGTTTAGTCTTTAATGGTAAACGTACGGGTTAATTTGTCTGTCAGCTAGTGTTGGCTCTCACTTTCCAAAAGCATTGTTTTATTCCCCACCCGGAGGCTAACTGATGTTTGGTAGGATGCGTTTATATCTGTAATTACTGACGGTAGCATGTCTAGTAGATAAACGTTGTTCTGCATCCAGAGCGGCAGTTATGGGACACTTGAGGCTAACTATCTAGCACATAACGTTAGCTGTTGCAGCTAGCTAAACAGTTTTGCTCGTATCAGTTGAAACTGTGATTAGTTCATGTTAGCTTCCTAATTCTTGGTTCATTCCTAGGCCCTCGGGTTTGCCCACCTACGTAAGCTAACGTTAGCTAAATTTTGAGCATTGGTAATTTTCCGGCGGTCACAGCTGACAGAGCTTTTTTTGTCTGCTCTAAATACAACTTTCCTTCTAATGTGATGCCTGGCGCATACATTACGTTTATTGTTGTGCGTTAGCTTAGCATCTACGGGGTTTCAGAGTTTATTTATCCGATCTTTGGCTATTTTATCAACAGCAGCGTAAAGAAAATAATTTTAAAATCTAAATGCCGTTTTTGTACGAAATACGAGCAGGCAGCTATAGATATTATCAATAACTTATTGAACTGGTGAATATCCCATTGTTAGAATCACTGCATTTAATTTATTTACCATAATTCTGGTTGCAGCTTCCCCGTTTATCTGCAAACATGACCACCATCGTCCATGACACTACAGAGGCAGTATGCTTATCCACCGAGTACAACTTGTACCTCAAGCCGATTGCCAAGATGACCATCAGCGTGGCTTTGCCGCAGCTCAAGTTACCAGGCAAGAGCATCTCCAACTGGGAGGTAATGGAGAGGGTAAAGGCCATGGTAGCTCCGGAACAGTTTTCAGCTCTTCGAATCTCCAAGAGCACCATGGACTTTATCCGGTTTGAGGGTGAGGTTGAAAACAAGACTGTGGTCAAGAGCCTACTGGGCCGACTGGATGGGAAGAGCATCAAACTAAGTGGATTTACTGATGTACTCAAGGTAAGAAACTGCTGTTACTGTTGCTGACAAGGTTTGAGAGGCAGGAAGAACAATTTCCTGATGGTAATTGACTTACTACAGAGTTAACCAAGAGCTAAAACTCTGAATAAAACAAAGATTTACTGCCATATTCTTAGTTATATGTAATAATCTTGCCACTGTCTATATTCACTTGCCTTTATTTCCTCAGGTTCGTGCAGTAGAAAATAAGGTGGACTTCCCCACGCGGCATGATTGGGACTCCTTTTTCCGCGATGCCAAGGACATGAATGAGACACTACCAGGAGAGAGGCCGGACACAATTCACCTGGAAGGACTTCCTTGTCGTTGGTTTAGCCAGAAAGATAACCAGTTCCCAGACCGACCCTCAGAAGAAGTCCTTACTGCTGTTTTCCAGGCATTTGGCAAGGTAGTGTATGTTTTCAGTTTAGATGTTTTGTTGGTTGTTAATGTCTGTATGAAAGACATAGCTTAAAAACACAGAATTATTGAATTATCTTCTTACTGATAGTGCAGCTGTGTTTGTTTTCATGACTTATATGTGAGAGAAGAGAATCCCATTAAATTCTTGTGCTAGCACACAAGTAATTGTTAGTGTGTTAATAAAAGTAACTGAAGCAAACATTTCTTTAAATGCTGATTATTTAGGTGCGTAATGTTGACATCCCCATGCTGGACCCCTATAGAGAGGAGATGACAGACAAGAACTTCAGTACATTCAGCTTCGGGGGACATCTGAACTTTGAGGCTTACGTCCAGTATCAGGAATACTGTGGCTTTACGAAGGCCATGGACACGCTGCGTGGCATGAAGCTGATGCTGAAAGGAGAGGATGGAAAGGCGGTGGCATGCAACATCAAGGTACAGCAGCCTTCACCAGTGGTTAAGCTACATTTGTACCTTCAATGAGAAGTTGTGACTTAAAATCGCGTTTCCCCTTCTGATTTTTGAAAATTTGCTTCAAGAACTTGCGTAAATATTTCATATTCTGAAGGCTCCCCAGTTTCTGTACATCCTACAGATTTATAGATACTTGAGCTCGGTGTTGATGGGGGTAATTTATTTTAGTATGTACAGCTGTTGCACTGCTGCAAACTGAGCTTGAATTGCAGGCATTGTGTATGATTTTCCTCAGATGTAAATCTTATAATTGTGCACATATGGACAGCAGCTTCATGGCAGGCACACAACTTTATGGGATCTATGTTTGATTTGTGCACATATTCTCGACCTGACACCATATACTGTGGATTGGCATGTGCATACGGTAATGCAATGGTCATTGGGTTGAGGCTTAGTTTTGATTCAAGTGGCAGACAAGGTGCAGATGTGGCTAGAAGAGGTTGAGGGTGACTTATCTCATTTGTTACACCGGTAAGAGTGCTGTTGCTTCAGTAACATGTTGGTGATGAACAGGGATCTAGCTAGTTATAGTAGTTCAGTATTTATGAAATCAGTATAATGAAAACAAAGGTTTTACATTCGGAAATAGTTTTTTTGCTGCAGATAAATAGTAATGATAAATAACTAAAAACTAGCTTAATAAAACAAAGGTAAAGTTAAATATGTTACAATAACTTTAAAATGCCTCAAAGTAGTTGTGAAGATCCATATTTCCACGAAAAAATCGGACTATTGTGCAGGTCTTTTTAATGCTCATACTATTTAGTACTTTGTTGCATACCATTGACTATAAAAGATGTGGACAACGGTTAGTTGCCTTTGAGCTGAAGTAATTTATTTGAATATAATGTACAGACGGCAGACATTATTTTTATGTAGGGGAAAATACAGTAAAAATGGTAAGATTCTACCTTAGTTTCTATGTAAATGTAATGCATTGAGAACAAAAGAGAATTCCGTAATGGGAAAATTTTACAGACAGGTCCTCAAGACATTAGAACATCAAACAATAAAATCCACTAGCATACACCAAGCATGATGGCCCAGTAAAATTGCCAATAAAAACCTCTGAGGAAATAAAAATCACAAAAAAAATCAAAAAAGGAAGATGATGTACAAAAGTATACTTAAATATTTGAGAATACTTATAAATAATGATAAAAACACTAAAGGAGAATAAAACACAACACAAGATGTGATCATTTCATAAGATCTTAAAAAAGAAAAAAGATCACCTGTAGGTATTTAAAATGCTACTGTGTGGGGAACAAAGGAGGCTTTTAGTCTGTTATTTCTAACTCTCATGGTTCTGTATTTCCAGCCTGAGGGAAGCAGTTCAGAGTTTTAATGCAGAGGGTGGTTCTGGTTTCCCACAATGCTTTCCTCACCACCTGCTGCTCTTCTACAGCGAGTAGTGAGGACTGTGGGAGGACTCTCATTTTGCCGGTCACCTTCACCACTAGGCCTGTCACGATAACAAATTTTGCTGTTCGATTAATTGTCTCAAAATTTATTGCGATAAACGATAATGTTGTACTAAATGACAATACTGGCATTTTGTAACCATTTTCAACTAATGCAATGTTAATTCTACAATAATGCATGTACACCCTTTCAAAGATCAATAAACTTAAAGGGAACATATCATGGAAAATCCACTTTTTTAAGCCCTTACATACCTGTTTTTGCCTTTTCCAAGCGGTCCG
>JBBDHI010000013.1:18161250-18173246 GCA_037177115.1 Craterocephalus stercusmuscarum | reverse complement strand
AATACATCTTCACCTTTACAACAAGGTATTATGTGTAAGGCTCCTGTTTCTGTGGAATGAAAAGTCACAACTAAACATGTCCAAAGATGTGCAGATTTCCCTACAGTAGTCCCTGCTTGTAATCACTTCAGTTCCATGGTGGATTGGATGGTTTTTCTTGCATGTAATAATAATAATAAATACCATCCATTATTTTTTATACTTTTTAAATTTTACACTGTCAGGGAGCTTTGGTTGCTGTAGATGGCGTCTCTGAATTGTGGAGATTCATGGCTGCCAATGGCTCCCTGATTCCAAGATCCAAGATTCACTTTATTGTCTCTCAGAGAGAGAAATTTGTACTGGGTCGTTCACCCATGCTGCAGCCACAACACAAACTCATAATGTGAAATAAAATATGTCAAAATAATCCATCGGTTTATTAACAGGTGCCAGTGATACATCTGTGACTGACACATCTGGCAGCACTTTAATCTCAAAACAAAAGTGGATACCAACAAGAGAAAAGTACAGGGGAATCTAATGTGGCACCTCCCACATTTAGCTGCATTGATCATTCTACACGAGGATGATCCTTACAAGTTGTTCTTTGCTGTGAAGGTGACTAATCAGGCTTTCCATCAATGTGTAATGCAACACCAGTTGGCATTATTAACTGGGGTAAATAATTGACCAAACACAAACTTTCTTATTTTCTGTCCTAAGTTCATTTTAATTAATTTCCTATTTAACTGAGTAGATAACGCCTTGAGAAAAATGTATTGATTTTTCAGCCAGCAGCCTAATTAATTTCTGTAAAATCAAAGCATGTTCGTGGGATATTTTGTTAACCGCCAAACACAAAAACAGGCAACAAGGAAAACTGACTGAGCTGAAAATGTATTTACACATAAAAAATCTGTATCCCTGTAAAAGGACTATTTTACTTTTAAATAAAATAAGCAATTATTTTTCAAAAATGTGTTCATGAAACACAACATTTATCCATTCATCAATTTTCTGTAACCATCTTTATCCAGTCCAGGTTCATGGGGGACCTGGAGCAAGCTCCAGATGTCATCAGGTGAAACATCTGGGCTACATGTTGCCAACTAATTAGAATATGCAGAACTTTACAATCCAATATCTTCCATCATAGTCCAATAATGAGATGAGCTCTTCTCTGATGATGGCTGACTATCAGAGTTAATATCTGGGAATCCTCTCATAACTTCTCTGTTAAATTATTTGTGTGAATAAATATCTGATGGAAACACAAACACTAATACACACACCTTTTTTATGTACACTTTATGCACAATGTAAAGCCTGAACAGACTAACAAATCCCTTTCACTGCTTAAAGCTTCAATAATTTACTTTTACTGCTGCATATTTTATGACCTCATTCTCAACTAAATGTAGATCTATCAAGGTGCATTAACACTGAAGCAATAAAAAGAACCCTCTGTCCTTAGAGGGCCTTGGGAAATGTTCACCGTTTTGGCCGGTTTCTTATTTTGTTGCCTCAGACTTTATTTTCAGTTTGTTTCATTTAATGAGCACAGGTGTCTGACTACTTTAATGGTTCAAATAGCTCAAATCGTGAAACAGGAAAATTCTGACGACACATAAGGAGTCATCCCTTTCCTCTAAAGCTTACAGGAAAAATATGAATAAATAAACTAATGAATAATAATCATTTACAGCTTCTGCTCAAAGTGCCTTCAGACTGGATGGGTTTTTCCAGTGCTGAGCAAACTGTATGCCATACCACATATTATACTTGAGATTTGCCTAATTGACACCATCCATATACCTTCATTTCTGACCATTTCTTAAGCCCAGCCAATGAAAACAAAGAGCTCATCCTGCCACCACCGTGCTTCACTGTGAGGGGTGATGCTCTCTGCAGCTTCTGCGCCACATGGGACGTGGCAAAAGTGTATTTCTACTCTGATGTGGCCACATTATCTTCATCTACCTGTTTAAAGTCCTTTGGTAGCTTTCATGATTTGTTTTGGCTTTTTTTTTTTTTTAAAGGGTGGTTTTTCTAGACACACACCCATAAAGCCCGCTTTGTAAAGTTCGGACAATGGTTTAAAGAGATCTCATTTTTAATAATTAATGTGAGTTTTGGCATCCTTCCTGTTCTGGCAGGTTTGTGAAGGTGCAACTTTGCCCATTTTCTAATAATGAATTTTAATTTTGAAAGGCCCATTTTTTTGGTTTGTTTTGTCTACCCTGCCCCTTATCTCTGATTCACCAGTGTTAAGCCAGACTTGTTTGCAGAACTCAGACTTTTTTTCAAAAACAGATTGTTTTTGCACGTTATAGTCCTGTTTGCCCGATGCCGCTGCAGACTCTGGAGCCTCTTATGACGTGTGCACAGTATTCGGATAATGTGACAAGGCCCGACTTGCAAGCCTATGCACCTTCCTCCTGCACAGAACAACAGGTTGTACTTAACATTTACATTATATAAAAAAAGACAATAAACTTTTAAGAGGAAATATTTTTTGCATGAGTAAATGTAGAATTTAATTAGATATATATATATATATATTTAAAAACCATTACAGACATTATCCAGTTAATTCTACATACAGTATGTATTTCACTGGAGCATGACAGTTTACATGTGTTTAATGAGGGAAAAGGTTTGCAATGAACTTGAATAAATCTGATGACTGTGTTGGCACACAAAGGTACACACACATATGCACACACCTGTGGCATGCTGAGCCTTCCCTGTTCTGCTTTTTCCAGTAATTCTGGAGCATGTCAGAGTTGAACCCCCTCCCAGGCTGTCGCACACCCTACCTGTCTTCTCCAACAAACTGAACAGACACACACACACACACACAGACAGACACTCCAGCCCCCCCTTTTGCTTTCATCTTAACTCACAGAGACAACAATCCGGGACACCAGACAGCAGCAGCTGGAGCAGTTGTCATACACCTTCCATCTCTAGCTCTCTCATCAAGTCATTACGGGCTTGGACAGAGCCACAACGGTCATTTGCAGCCTGCATCTGAGTGTGTGTGTGTGTTGAGGGGTGATTCAGGCTGGTTCCATATCTGCTTGTGTGTGGCATAAATCACTCTGTGGTCCTGGTCGAAGATGGCACCTGCCATCCAGCCAGGATATCATGCTTTTTTTTTCTCTCTCTCTCTCTCTCTCTCTCTGCTGGAGAGTCCTCTCAGTGTATCTGGAGATTGAAGGGTTTCTTCCTCATGACTGCACTCTGTTTTTGGATTTTTTAAACGCTGGTGCATAGCATTCGTGGCTCAACATGAGAAGGTTTGAAATGCGAAGGCTCAAACTTTCTCGGGGAGTTAGGGGAAATGATTGGCAGTTAAAATCTCCTGCGCTGCAGTGTTTGTTAGACCCATTAAAAAAAGGAAAGAAAAAAAAGAATGTGGGTTTGTTGAGCCGCAGTGATTATCTCCTAGATTTTACAAACAGGTGTAAAAGGTGTAATTCTAATTTTCCTGTTATGATGTGTAACATAGATTAACGTAAAGATTCATCCAAAGAGTAAAAGATCATCTAATCTGCAAGAGAGGACATTGATGAAGTGGGGGTTGGTATCCATCCTTCATTGCATGCCAGCTTTAGTTGAAATAAATACAAATCAACATGTCCTTGGTGTGTCCTTCGCAGACACTACTTTAGAACAAAATGTCTTAGTTTTCATTCTTTAGGTTTGCAAAAGAAAATGCTTTGGACCAAGATGAAAAGCATCATTCCTATCATATTACACATATTAATAGCTTTATGGGCCATGTGACAGCATGTATGCATGGAGGGGGGGCAACGTGCCTGCAATATCGAAAAGTCCCTCATTAAGCGCGGCAAACTGCAGTGCGTTTGTTTGAATGAGTAGGTGTGTGTGTGTGTGTTTAAAAGTACATATCAGTACATCCCCTGTACTCCCAGGCTGGACATAGCGGTCGGTGCAAGCTTATTAATGTCATGGGGAATGAATTTGCGCTATGCGTAAAAGCATTAGCGGAGTATTGGCGATAAGGGCGCAAAAAACACGGCACAAGACAGATTAGGAATGAGACGCTCAGGAACCGGTGGAGATAATCCTGTTATCGCTTTGCATGTGAAATGCCAGCGTGAAGCATCCTCAAGAGACCGCGATGAACTGAACATGAACTAATGCTGCGTACATGCGGAGGGGGGGGGAGAAAGGGGGCCAAACGGCGCTGGAAACATTAGGTAAACAGTGTTGTTCTTGACCTTAAGGAACATCCACGCCGTTTACCGCAATGTCACCGACGGTCTTCGTTCCCCACTCTGAGAGCCCACACACACATATACACACAGACGCGCGCTCCGTTTGACACCAGTTCAATACACCGCTGATGACATTGTCTCACCTTTGAGAATTCCTTTATCCGTCACATGAGCTGCTTTTTATTAACCACACTGTCAGCGATGGGCGATCGCTGAGAAGTTTAAAGTGGGGGGTTTGGGGGGCTCTGCTCAGGTGTGGGACAGCGACCGCCGCTGGAGAGGCATGCCGGTCGTCACCTTTTAACCAGAGCGCGTTTAACATTACGCGCAACAAGAGCGCGCGCGTGTACACACTAACACATGCATAGACAAATAACCCCCCCAAAAAAAACACGCACGTTGAAGTAAAAAGACAAGACAAAAGATGAGGACTCACAGGATGACCCTGAGCTCTGCGGGATCCTCTGTGTGCCCCATTGTGGTATTCCCGTTACTCCCGTTTTAACGGAATCCTCAAATGCCGTGGTCGCAGTCCACGTCTCTGCAAATGTACCAGAGGATCACATAGAGAATGAGGAGTATGGCGAAGATGAAGAGCGCTACTAGAATGGCCTTAGTCACCGGAGAGATGAGCGACTGCATGTCAGGAGCAGAGCCGGGCAGAGCGGCGTGGGGCTCCGCGTCCGTCCGTCCTCAGTCTGCTATCTCTCTCGCTCTCCTCCTCTGCTGTCCGCTGCTCCGGTGGCAACTGTTGAGGACGGACCCCGGGGCTTTCTCGTGCGCGGATTCACACATTTAGAGCCCTATGCGCATGCACACGCGTTCTTCGCACGCCAACATGTAGGTACCCCGGCGATCTGGGCGCGCAGCGCATGAGGGGGGCTTCCCTTGCTAGAGGCGGCTGAGTGGTGAGTTGCCGCTCCCCGGATCCACTCGCTCCCTCAGCCCGTCGCTCATCAGAAGATTCACAGACTGGAGACTGTACTGATAACACTTATGTTGGGTCTAAAGAAGGGTGAGCATAAAAAAACACACAAAGAACACGGTGGAATTCAGGGTTGAAGGATGAACCTCGGCAGAGACGTGTCAAGACTGAATGGAAAAGTCTCAAGTTGCGCACCGAGCTGCTGCACTTCACGGGCAAACAGGTTGATTAGTATTCCTCTCGGCGGCGTGTGTGCGTGTGTGTGCGTGTGAGGGCTGACATGACAGGCTATCACCTTATCACGATCCTGCGCATCTCTTTTTTGGCTAAACTGACAGTCGAATGATTTACCGATTATTCTGTAAGCGTAGTGAATTAAACCCTTTTCCACTTGAGCGCCTTTTTGTTACAGTTCACCCTTAGTTTTATACGCCTTATATATATTCCACTGTCATGAAACACTTATCCTCATATAACATTAACAAAGTCTAAAATGTCATGCAAACAAATTCTTGTTGGGCCTGTGTGTTGCATGATTATTAGGTTGTAAGCAGGAAAGGTGAGGGTTTTTTTAGGTGAGAGGTGCTAAGTTCTACTAAATTCTTGTATCATCATCTTTGTGGTCACGGTCATCAAGCCAAATAAAAAAAGGTCAGTTTAGTTTTTACATTTCATAATCAAGATGTATCAAAGCAAATGAGCAATTTATCTTCATTGATATATCTGCATGAAACAAAATCTAGCCTAGGTTTCATTTTCCTGTTTGTTGTTTACACATCGGTTCTATCAGATGAACATATAACCATTCCCCAAACCCCACAAAAATGGTCTGTTTGCCAGCCTTTCCCCCCTTTCTTTTTTTCCAGTATTTCAAAGATGATGATTTCAAACAGTGGTAGCCTAAGAAAAACACAAACAAATAAATAAAACAAGTGACCACATCTTGGCTATTAAAGCACCACTGTATACCGGTCTATAAATGAATATTATGGGCAGCGCTACGAGGGGCGCAGCGGTCACTTCACTTACCAATGTCAATCGCTAGATGGCGACAAATAAAAATCTTACCGTCATGAAACGTGATGGTGTATTTGATTATTCCGTAGACCATCAATGCACTGTTGTCTTGCATAACAATCATGACAGCTAAACGGGTCTAAGACGCGCAGGTAAGAAGAAACAATCCACATTTAAATGACATTTTGTATGTGTTCTTTGAAACGAATTGTTATTCTCTTGTCGCGCAGGCGAGCTAGGAAGTTAGCGAACCTTAGCTATTAGCTGGCGATATGATTATGGCCTATCAAGCAGAGTGGCTGAGGAAGCTTAAGATGCTAGCGCTCATAACTTTGGAGAAATTAGCGAGCGAAAGTTGTTTTATGCGATGTGTGTCGTTTAATTAGCCTGAAAATATATTTGTTTATTTAAAAAGAGCCACGTAGGACAGGACATTCGTACAATGAACATTAAGTGTCAACAAAGATTTGTACACTGTATCAAACGAAACAGGGTAATATTTAAAAATAGCTTGCTAGTGGCTAGCTAATTAGCCTTGAGCAGGCCATAAAAATTGTCAAGCATAAGGAAGTAAAGCAGGACTTCCGGTATAATCCTTCATATAAAAAGGCTAAATGAGGCGCTGGAAGTTTTGTTGGGCCTAAATCATAAAAGTTCAAGAGATTTTGAAGTTTTTATGTTTCACACCAATCCTATCCATAATAACATTTCCAAGGATGGACAGATTATTAAACTTACAATTTACATTACGAGATCTGAGTTTAGGGAATGTTCTGCTGCTGTGTCCACTGAGCTCATATTAGTGAATGACCTGACAAAAAAGAAAAAAAAATGTTTTTTAATAATGTAATATTGTTACTTACACCCACTTGTAATCGTGTTGCCCAGTTTTAATTAATTTGCATTTTGTGTGTCACTATAGTTACTCGATATATAATAGAATAATAAAAAAACATTTTGAATAAAAATCATATTGTGTTTGTGTTTAACTTTGTATATTTACGTTTCAATGTAGCCATGGTGACTGTCTAGTTGGTTGGTTGATTAATTTTCTGCCTCATTTTCGTTTGGTTTGTGCTCCATCATTTACCTGTGCCCAGTTATTGTGGTCACAGATATTTGAAGGGAGATACCAGGGATATCTGTGATTTTGAGGGAAAAAATGAGTGCGGAAAAGATAAATGTATCTGACATGGTTCTGGCACATTCAAAGTGGCAAAACACTCACTGCATGTGGTAAATAATTTGGCATGTCAGGTAATTTTGCCACTTCTGTAGGCGGTAGACTGTATTTTATTTTGAAGACGTAGTCGCACGCATTTCCGGTGTTTTCTGTATTAGAATTTTGTTTTTATGTAGCAGCTATGACAAGCGCGGCTAGATAGCTCTCTAGCAAGAGTCTCAAGCCACCAACCCCAGGGATTGTGTTTGCATATGGCTTTCGGGTCTGTTTCAGCTGTGACAGATATTTGACTTTCACCTCCGTTTCTTGGGTCAGTTTGCATTTGTTGTAGTTGAAATCGTCCCATCAAACTGTCTACAAGTGCTCGTGAGCTAGCTTAACAGATGAAGCGATTGCTAACGTTTGATATTTAGTTAATGAGGAATTCTAGGACAACGTTGGTTTGATTCTGCAGCACTAAATTATTATTGGTAATAAAATATTCGTTATTTGTTTAGAGTTATATTTAGTTGTCTTTGATAGGAACACGAAAAATTACTACAACACCGTTTCGAATAAATTGAATCATTGGTCTATAAAAGGGTATTATTAAATCAAATCTAATGTCTGAGTCTTGCTCTACAGTGCTTTTCGCCTCTTTATATTGTACAGTTTCTTTTGCAAAGCTAAGATTACAGAAACCACAGCAGACACACTTATAGAAGTTGACACTTGAGTGAAGAGGGATTGTTGATACTTATGGGACTGAATGGGATCATAATCAACTACTGCATGGTAGCAAGTCATTTTTAAGCGTTTATTTCTGCGTTCAAACAATATAAACCTTAAGAATTAAATTGCTTTTATTTTAACAGTATGGCCCTTTTTAAGGCTTGTTTTTCCCTTGGCTCAGCTAAAACATTGATCTGTTCTGTATTTCTTCAGGTTCAGTTGGACCCTGAATTTATTTATGTTAATAGGGCTTTATGCATGTGTAACAAACATAATAAGAAGATAAGTTTATGATGCATATAGAAAGGGGCAACTTGAGCTTACCATAACAGTCATGTATTATTGGTTTGCATTTTTTATATTGTCTCTTCAAGGAACACAGTAGAAATAATCATTTCATCATCAGTGAATTGAGGGTGCGTGATTTCACTTGTGTCCTTAGGGGAGAATGATTGATTGGACCATTGTTTGCTATTTAAAGGGAATGAAATGACGATTTAATAAAAGCCTAAATTACTTATTTTAGTTGATTTTAAGAAGCTGGTGGACAGAAGATGAGATGCATCAGGAGCAGTACATGCACCATGGAACCGTTTATGATCATTTGTCTGTGGACAAAGTGCAGAAATACATCTTTTTAAGCAAACAAGCAGACATATTAGTGCTTAACATGTGCTCTTTTAATTATGTTTATCTGGTAAAATAACTGGTTTTGTTTGTTTCTGTTATGCAGAAGTCTACCAGAATCTTTTTGACTTGATTTTTCCTCATCTTTTACAGACTCAAGAATTATTCAATGTAAGATGAACGCTGAGGACAAGTTGGAGGGCATGCTGCTGAAGTGCAGCAGCGGAGGAATAGATGGAGGAGGGAGAATTAGCCTGGGCGGCGGAGGTGGACTGGTGGTGATGACCCTCGGGGAACGTTCGCTTGCAAACCACCCCCTGTTGGCTGAAGACGATGATGAGGATGACGACGACGATGAGGACTTGACTGGAAGCTCGCTGCTCACGCATGATCTGGTCCCTCCAGAGCAGCTGATGATGCAGGAGGAGGTGACAAAGAATGGTGGAGGAGGAGAAGAGGAGGGAGTGCATTTCCCCCTAAAACTCACCAATAAGTTGCCCTGCTTGCTCCATATGCCAGTGAGTTCATACTGGTCATGTTTTGATGAGTTTATTCTGGTTGGGTACTGTATCTGTGTTATGGCTGGGACGATATGCTTTCCTCTCCATTAGATTCCTTTAGGATTTTTTGGGTGCCAATTAGATTTAAATTGCGATTTCCGTGATTCTTTGATATTGCAGATTTTGTCAAGAAAAACCCAACATTTTTACAAAAAATCGTTTTGGTAGTTTATTTTTTATTTATTGTTTTTTTCAATCAGGAAAAAACAACACAGTAGTATCGGACATTCAGCTAGTATAATGCCCGATTAGAGAAGTAAAATAGATAAATCGTACTAATAATAAAAATGAAATTAAGATTTTTTTTTTTATTGTTTTTACAAAAAATCGATTTTCAAATTGTGAAATAAAAAATCCTGATGTTCGATTTTTCAGTTCAATTTTTCCACCTCTAATGTGTGTAGTGTACAGTGCTGGTGTTGCATAAGATGGCATTAAATGTCAGGCTATCACTTCCTTCATCGTTGAGACTCACTCAGATGCTGATATTTTCGAGCAATTTTAGTGTAATTCTATTAAATAAAATCCTTTTTTTAGGTAAACTTATTTGAATATTTAAAAAAACAAAATGATTTTGCAGGAGCTTGTGAACTGATACAAACCCCGCCACGTGGCAACACATATTTAGTCATTTGGAAGATGTGCAAACCCGGCTCACCCAGACCGGCTGCAGATGTAATCTCTCAGCATGTGTTAGATATTCTAGGACCTGACGTTTGCCTTCGGTCTGTTATGCCTGGGGCAACACCATGGTGAGGTGCCCTCGCGTTATTTGATTATCCTCTCCTTGCCCGTTTGCACCTGCCAGACCTGCATGGACCGCAGGCAGGCTCGACAGCTCATGAAGTAGGTCATGTGCCACATGAAATGCCTTGACTATCTATGGTCCTGCTTTTACAGTTGAGCATCAAGCAGGAGCTGAAACTGTCTGACCCAGCAGCCCAGATAAAGAAGGACAAGAAAGCAATTAAGGACCTGGTGGTGTGTCCTAAGAAGAAGAAAAGGAAGCAGCGCTCTCCAGCAAAGGTGTGAGTCAGTTTCAATCTCAGCGGTCATCTTAGTTTTGTTTAAATGACATTAAATTCTTTAGTTCAAAGTGTTGTCACCAAACCAAGCTGTGTTTCTGTTCTTTGTTTCCGTCAGGTCCTCAGCATGAATGAAGATGGATCGTTGGGAACGCCAAACCCCAAGTGTCACATTTGTATTCACTGCAACGCTGCGTTCAGAACGAACTATCACCTCCAGAGGCACGTCTTCATTCACACTGGTATGTATCATTCAGCCATGTTATAAATAATGGAACGTGCAATTACGTGAAATTATTGATTTGTAATTGGATATTTAGATATTTTTGAGTGTTTATGTCAAAAGCGGACATGTGCATTTACACTGAGGTTTTATGTCTCTCAAACTAAAGGCGAGAAGCCATTTCAGTGCAGCCAGTGCGACATGCGCTTCATTCAGAAATATCTTCTCCAGAGACACGAAAAGATCCATACTGGTGAGCAAGACTGAATGCAATCAGCAGGCTATGTATCTGTCATTTTAGCTTCAAGTGAGTTGTCATGATTCGCTGTTTTTACACAGGTGAGAAGCCTTTTCGCTGTGATGAGTGTGGCATGAGGTTTATCCAGAAGTATCACATGGAGAGACACAAGAGGACTCACAGTGGAGAGAAGCCCTACCAATGTGACTACTGTCAACAGGTATCTGACAGCAGCAACAGTATGACCATGATTCTGGGATTGAAGTTTATTTAGTTCAGTTTATTCGACCCAAACTAAGAAATGAATAGATTCATAGTTTGATTCTGGTCCGTTTCATATTTACACTCACAACTTGAATTCTCTGCGGGATTACGGGAATCGCACATTAAATAATCGATTCCTCCAAACTCAGCTTTTATAATGTGGGAGATTCCAGCATACAAATGTAGCGGTGTTTAACGGTGCAGTGAACATTTGCATCAGAGCCAAACAACTAAAGGAAGAGGAAGACTTCAGCTACAGATTTAGTGCCGAGCTAGCTTTGCTGTCGCAGCGTGGCTCCCGCTGTCAAACCAAATGTTGCCGCTTGATTTCCTGCAGGTAAACCGATCCATCTGTGGACTTCCATAAAAGGACAATCTAACCTTAAATCATCTGAATGAAAGAAGGTGTCGGCGATGTTGATAAAGACCCAAATCCTCAGGGTCCTCTGGTAGCAAATGTGCTAGTAACTTTACCAAGCAGCGCAAAGGAAAGTTACCTGAACGTAACAGTGGTGACACAAACTACACGGACGGTAAGGTGCACAGCGACATATACGCTCTGCATCGCCGGCCGATGCTGTTTGTAGCTCAGCTGTAAGGAAAACGGCTCATTCTGAGGCTCTTTGCAGTGTGAGGAGGAAATGAACAGGCTGCTTAAAACTTTACAGCATTAAACTACAGAGTTCGTCTGACATTGACGGAAAAAGACGTTATCGCGTGGTCACGCGTTATTACATCGTGGTCACAGATTACTAATGTGTAGAACGAGATCATTAACATGTGGCCATCCGTTAGTTAAGCACTTAATCATTTCACTTGATTATATTTGAATGTTGATATATATATTATGTATGTATAATAAGTATAACGAGCTTACTGGGTTGTTGATGCATTGTAGCCTAATCCATGCCCATGATTTAAAGGTATACAGAAATGAAAAATGACTTTTAGCCCACTCTGGGTAATCAGATTAGTGTAATAACTCATCTAACAG
>JBBDHI010000013.1:18150005-18161150 GCA_037177115.1 Craterocephalus stercusmuscarum | reverse complement strand
GGGTAAACTCGTGCTTCCTTTCGGCGAAACTCGGCGCGACGGACAGGACAAACGGCCATTTCTGTATACCTTTAAGATTTCCTGACCGAGTTAATATCTTTTCTGTTGACGATACCAAACAGTCTCAGTAAATGATTTGGCTAATACAACTTTTTTTCCTCGGTTTATATTCATTAAAGAGATGGAGTATCCATCTACACACATCCAGCTATGGTCGCTACATAATTGAAAAAGCTCTCCAGTTACAGGTACATTTGAGAAAGATATTGACAAAGCTGTGCTGAAAGCCCTGTGTTTTCCTTTATAATGGTTTATTTTATAATGGATGATTCCAACATAAGTATCCCAAAGTTAACTGTTAAGGAACTCTGAAATCGTGCCAACATGGATTCAGCATGTAAAGGAGGATTAAAAAAGAATTCATAAATTCACTGAATAAGACAAAGCTCTACAGTCTGATGCTGGTTTCAGAGCCTGGCCCTCCCCAAGACACGTTGGATTTTAAAGAACTATCATTAAACGGATAGACATGAAGTGGAGGACAGAGTAGAGCGTGGAGGGAAGCCTTATTACACCAATGCAGCTCATAGAGGCAAGTTACAGATATGAATGTAGTTTTTTATATATTTTTATGAATGTGGGAAAGTTAAAAGAATATGGAGATGAGACAAGAAGGAGCTATCCAAGATGACGACTGAGAAAGGAGAGAGACACGACAAAGGCCATGACCCTGACTTTTATGGAGGAAACGCTCCCTTAACCTAGAATAAGACTAACAGTTGTGGTGATGTCGTTCTGTAACATTGGAGCCTGAATGGTCTCAAATCACATTTCTGTGAATCATAGCAGCTTAAGTTTCACCACAATGGTACTGGTTTGGTATTTATTTACTGGTACAAACAACTAAAACGCCTGCACTGAAGTGGTTGTACGTACGTTTCACCATAGCAGCCGAATGATCACATTTAAATTGCGTAGACGCGTAAAATCACTTGCTGTTTACAGTAGTTTCCATACAGCAGATGTAAGTATTTTATTAGATGTGTGATTTCTCCATCTGGGCTCCCCATCAATACATTTTTGACCGATCAGTACGGGGGTCACGATGAATATCTTTACTCTTAGTCTCTGTTCTGCAACAGGGGCTTTCACTGTATGATGATGAACACATGTCTAATTAATCAATAGACGAACACATTAGAAAGCCATTGCTCTGTATATCATCGATAAAACTCATACAGCACACGTTTCCCCTCACATGTATCAAATGGTCTCACCTCATTGATATTACTGAATCAGTAGGAGACGGCGGGATGATGGGAGACATTGAGAGTAGCGCTTTCCATGGAGGGAACAACAGTAGCACAGAAATGCTATGTTCAGTGTCATCACTACTCAAAATGTTGCATTCACTGTCATGGAACAATTGCTATTTGATATCATTTGCTTATTCAAGGTTTTATGTCAGATTTTCATGGTTTGCATGTCCCAGTTTAATCTGCAGAATGTTACACCAGGTTTAATAAGAATGGTGTAGAGAAGAAAACCTCATTTTGTGAATATTATGTGTACAACTATTGAATTTCCTGTTAGCCTTGGTAGAGTGGTTTGGAGCTTCCTGTAGTTTACATGATTTTATGGTTCTTGTGTTATGTTTTTATTTAGTCTTTTATTAAGCCTGCACCATCATTGAGTTACTGGCTTTGCTCACCAGCTTAAATGGGTTGTGTGTTTACTGATTTGTCCTCTGCCCACAGTACTTCTCCAGAACGGACCGGGTGTTAAAGCACAGGCGAATGTGTCACGAAAACAGAGAGAGGAAGACAAACAAGAGCGCTGGTAAAGTTGGGCCTTCGCTTGAGGCAGAGTCTTTGGGGTCTCCTTTTCTTCCAAAGGAGTGTTCGCTACCTAAGAAAAAGCGCCAAAAATGCACAGAAAAGAGTTCAAGCTCCTCCACGGCTGCCCAGACGGAAGGCCACGCTTACGCCGTTGAGGAAACTGAGGACAAGGACGAGCAGAGTCCAGATAAGATTGAAAGTCCGTCACTATATGCTGTGTCCTCCAAGGTGAAACACGAATATGTGATCGCTGACTACTCCGTGGGACTTCCTGAAGAAACAGCCAGCCAACCGGACGATGGGGACGTGTCACCAGAAGAGACGACGCCGCCTAAAATAGTCCTGAAGAAAATCCCCAAGAGGAGTTTAAAACAGGCCAGTGAGCAGACCCCTCCCTGCCTGCCTCCCCTATCAACCTATGAGGAAAACGATAAGGTGACACAGTACACCTTTGAAATCGTGGACAAGCAAAGCCTTTTAGATGTAGAAGGCAGCACCGAACTCGAATCAGTGGAAACTCTTCAAGGAGGACCGGCCAAACCAGCAGCCAGCAGCACGAACTACGACGACGCCATGCAGTTTCTGAAGAAGAAGCGGTACCTCCAAGCCGCCTCGGCCAACAACGGCCGAGACTACGGCCTGAACGCGAGCAGCATCTCCTCCCACCCGCCTGTTACACAAAGCGTCGTATCGGCCGTCATCGATGAAACGGTTCCCGCCAGCATCCTGGAGCCCCAGCCAATCAGCACGGAGATAAAGGCGACTCATGAGAAGAGCGTTCTGCCTGACGAGGTCCTTCAGACACTGCTGGACCACTACTCCAACAAATCCAACGGGCAGTCGGACATTTCTTTCAGCGTGGCCGACACGGAGGTGACCTCAAGCATATCGATTAATTCCTCCGACGTGTCGGACGGCAGCCCCGCGGAGAGCCTGGGCGTTTGCAGCGCCCAGGCTCAGCCGCCGACTGAGAAAGTCAGCCTCTTGCAAGAATACTCCAAATTTCTCCAGCAGGCACTGGAGAGGACCAGTCAGAACGACAGCTACCTGACCAGCCAGAGCCTCAGCTTGGTTTCCGAGAACCCCACGTTAGCCGGGCAGCCCCTGTTCTCCACCGAGAAACAGTTCCCCTCCCCAAGCAGGTTCAAATCAGGGATGAGCTCTCCACTGAGATCCACTTTAGAGAAACCTCACTTCGGATTACTGGTCGGAGACTCGCAGCACTCGTTTTCATTTTCAGGCGACGAGACCTCCCCTCCGTCTGCCGTGTCCCCGGCGGAGGAGGACTTTCTGGAGCAGGTCTCGCCCTCTAAGAAGACGGATTCTTCGCAAGGGATCCTGCAGACTTTTCAGATCAGTTCCTTCGATCACAACTTCAAATCCCATTTCCAGACGTCGAGGTCGGGATCCTCGTCGCAGTTTAACGTTGCCAACGGCCAAGTGAGCGTCCGAGGACACAGCACAGACTTCTCAGAGTTCCCTTTAGTTCGAGTCACCGAGACCAGGTCTCAGCTGAACTCCTCGCCCGATGTTTCAACCAGCGAGTCGTTTGGCTGAAGGAACACGGTGGAGGGGAGAATTCTTTTGTTGGTGATTTCAGCAGCACTTTATCTCATCTCTCCTGTTTTGCCAAAACGAGTCCCATTGCAAAATATGTCCTCTTTCTTAAGGCTGATGGCAAAAAAGAAAAAAAAAAGAAAATCCCGTTTTGTTATTCTTAACTTTAACCCTTCATTCACACGGACTGATTATGACCAATAAAATCCTCCTATAATTAGCAGTTCCCCGTTGGAAAACAAGCATTTCTTCTTCTTCTGGAATGTACTCGAAGAGATTACGTGACCAAAGTGTACTAACGCAAGAGATTCATTAATATTCTCACCTGCCATAGAGTTTAGGTTTCATGCCGGTGCAGTTTGCCTTGCTCAGAAAACAAAAAAAAAACGATCCAGTCACACTTGCTGCTTAATGCAATATTTCCACTTGAAGGTTGTAGGCTGAATTAACGGATGCCGTTCTGTTCTTACTGTAGCTACCTCCCCATGCTCTTCATCTAATGAAACAACTGTTTTTGTTCATTTCAGCTCTTAAAGGACATCATCGCAAAAGCACAATCATTCTTCACTTTATGTTAAAGTCACTTTATTGTCAGCTAGAATGCTTATTTCCACAGGAAACACGTAAAGCAGTACGGCAGTGATTGTATGGATTCTGGGTTGTTTTCCATTTGGAAGCTAGGTCTTATGTGGGTCGGTGTAATGGCTCAAAAATGAGAATTTATACTTCATGTGCATAAATTGTGCAACATCATCGTGCATTTTGCACAGGATCAGTTGTGTATTAGAAAAAAAGTCTGGGCTGTGTAGAATTTAAAACTTTAAATAGCAAAGTTTTCATCTCACTCGGAGAATGATTTTGGCCCCAAAGAGCTGCACACAAGGAATGTTTGCAGGATAATTCTTGCTTTCTTTTCGTAGTTGAAAGTAATTTGTACTGAAATTACTTTTAAGGATTGTGCTTCGTTTTTGCACAAATTGCACATTCTTCACTACAGGGAGAAAGCAAGCAGGAAAGCCTTGACTTAAAGGTAAACTCAGATTTTGTGAGACTTGCCACTTGATGAAAACTGATTTGGCTTATTTAAAATAAGAAATGTCGCTGTAGTCACTTAGAGGGTGAAACTCTTGTCGTGGTGGTTCGGACGTAGTTCTCAGGTTTTGAGGCTACAGACGGGAGAAAAAACCTCCAGCATCTACGTTTTATACGATGATATTAAGACGATATGCAGCATGTGTGGAAACGTGGTTTTAGTTTCATCCATTTAGCTTCTGTGCCTTTGTTTCTTTTTTTTAAATTATTTCAGCACTTCCTTTCACTCATTCCTGCTTCTGTCTCTCTCTCTCTCTCTGTCTTTTTCTCAGCCTGTGCTTTAAGGCCACTAACTCCTCTTGCACACCAATAACATACACATAAGCTATCAAATGATTCACTATGTAATATGTGGAACTGGGAGCTTTATTTAATTTAGCATTTCATGTTTTCTGATTTTAAAGTCTTTGAAAGAAAGATCACTAAGATTATTTCTCAAACTATTGCGTGTTGTTGGGAGAAAAACTGCATTTCAATGACTGTGGTTAGTACAATTACAGCTTCAAGTTATAGACTTTTTAACAGCATCAGCGATTTGCTAGAGTTCGGTCTCCTATCAGGGCTTGTTGAAACCATGCAGTTACAAATACTCGAGTGAGCTGTCCTGTACTGCCGCAGTGTTGGTTGCTTTTGTGTACATATATGTGATGTTTTAGGTGCTATTGTGTTTAACACTGTCTTACAGGCACCACCCAGTTTGAAACTGGTGTTAAGCTCCCTCTTGTTACAACTCCTCTGACAATCAGGGACAAGCGGCACCATTTTAACCGTCAAATACCTTCGTCTTTGTCATTGATCATTCCCTTTAGAATGTATAGAAAGTATCCTGCTGTAAATACATTGTATATTTTTATGTTCTGCAGAGTGCTGTCGATTATCGGAGAGATAAGGTGCGTGCAAGAGACACATTTTGTCAGTGGTAGGCATGTTAAGTATTTCATAGATTCAGCAATGAACGGTTTCACTGTCTAATATCTGAGAACTGTATACATCTCAGCTCTATCAGAAGAAAATTTACTCTTATTTGAAAAAAGATTGATTCAAGTGGACTTTGTATTTTAGTTAGTTAATGCAGTTTAAAGACGTTAGCGGGTTTCACTTCAAACAGTTATAGGTAATGAAAATTTCCCTCCTAGAAAAATGGAGTATGGCTCCAGCTGAAAGTCTCTTTCAGTATGAAATAACCTCGACTGCTAGGAGCTTAAAATTCATGCCAGCTGAAGTAGATCATCATGAAACAGGAACAGCTTTTTTATGGGTTTTTTTACTCGTTACTCATGCCATTGTAAGCCATCTTCAAAAGCACAGTGCAGATGAATAAATCTAAGTTTTTAAGTTGTATCCCATTCACTTCTTGGACAATTTTCGATTTGAAAAATAATGATGCAAAACTGTCGGACTTTTGAGCAGTTCTGTTTTTTGTTTTTTTGTTTGTTTGTTTTGTCATATTCCTGTTTAATTATTGTCAGTCTTCTGGCCATAAGTGTCCTTGTATAAGCTAGAAAAAAAACTTGTTTTGTGTATTAAAAAAAAAATCTGAATTATGAATTTTTTGATAAAAACTATTTTTGAAACATGTCATTTAAGGCACTGATATGTACAGTCTGTAGTATGGAGTCGCTCTTGCTCCCCTCATTTATCTCTATACGAGTCGTTTGTGCTAAGATCTTTAAATTAGAGTTGGGAATCTGAATTTTGGCATTTTCATACTTAAAAGAATTTGACGAGGAAGCTTCCTGCTTCACTATAGGGTTGGTCTGACGTTAGGTTGATTTGCATGGTCTCTGACTTGTTGGGTCAAGTGAACTTGTTTTATGAATAATGTGCAGCTTTAATTGTAGCTGATTAATCAGTCAAGTAACCACATATGATTAGAATTTTGCAATATATTATGATTTGTAAGCAATCTGATTAAATTGTTTTGATTGTTGTGTGTCATGTCCTTATGAATAAAAGTATTCTCAGTATGTGAGATTGTGAATTTGTTTATATATCACTGTTTTATGACTTTCACGTAAATGTATTGTTTTTAAAACAAGAATTTATATTGATTTTAGTTGCCTCTGACATAAAAACCAGAGCAAATGACCACAAGAAAATGGTGACATTTTTCATTTGCCAAGCCTCAAAAACACACCTGCTTTACTTGCTAAAACGTTTCAAAATGGGCTGAAATCCAAACTGAAGTTTGCCTTGGTTAGTTTGCCTTTTTATTTCTCACGTGACTCCCAGGGCTGGTGGGTAAAATTAGTCCACTGATAGAAACGAGACTTAATTCACTGCTGGTCCAAACCTTCTGCACCATCGTCAGATGTCTTGGCAAATTTTGACATCTGTCCAAATTAAAATATGTTTTTTTTTTCTTTCCCCTAATCTTTAATGATTAAACAACCTTCCTTACTGCTGGGCTTTTTGCCAAAACCAACATAAGATCTTGTGCAAATGCTACAACACACCTTGGAAAGGTAAGCAGCAACCTGCCGAAAACTGACGTCTTCAAACAACACGTTTCCTTCTGGCTGGATTGTTCTCAGTTTTTGGTTTTTTATAAAATTGAAATGACATGGGACTGTAAGAAGGTAAGATTTGGAAACAGGCAGGAAGGAGATATCACCGACCTATTAAAAATATGCGAACATGTTACTGCAGCAACTGCGCACGCGCCTAGATAAGGACTATCATTAAAACGCATTACCGCATTGAAAAAGTTATTATAATCTGCCACAAGGAAGTTGTAAATGGTCTTCATTTATTTTTGCTACAGCTCCGTTGACAACGTTTATCTTAATTAAAGTCGCGGGTAAACAAAACTTTATTTAGAAATAGGCTTTACGGCTTAAATGGTCATTCGCTCAAATTAAGGTAAAATTTGACGCCACTATCGCTGTTGTGTGAACACAATTTTATGTTTAGCCCTGGAAATATTGCTTTCTAAAAGCAAACCTTAAACTATAATTCAGAGCTATCTGAATGGCGTCAGCGTGTCAGCAGACGCGCAGCACACCCTGCTGTATCCGGGTGACCTCCTGCTGCACCTGTTGCTGTTTTACCGGAATAGGAGGCGGTGTACGGGCTTTAGTTAAAAAACAAACTCACCTTGCTTCTTCAAGCACTTACGTCTTTGTAAAAGTAAAACATTTTCCCTCCCTCATGTTATCGTTAAACATCCAGTCTACAGCCAGTAAACATCTGCAGGTGCGATGGAAACCCTGCCAGTCGGTTGGACGCTGCATACCTGGGATCAGGTGGGAGATGGGACAAAGCTGCTGAAAGGGGGAGCAGCTGCTACCAGCACAAACACACACGTTCAAGATTTATTCCATGAGGATGCTCGGGTAAGTTTGTCAGCTCAAATTAGATAATTTGTAGTGTGACTACCTATCAAATCAGAGCAACATGACTATTTTTACACTGAAGCTATGATAAAAACTCCACTGATGGTAACTTAAATGTTGTGTGCAGGGTTTCCACCAGTGCAGCCAGCCCTGGTGGAGGATCAAATTATTTGTATGGGAGCCGGTGCTTTTTGGCACCTGGGATGGCGTTTTCACCACCTGCATGATCAACATCTTTGGTGTGGTTCTGTTCCTGCGCACCGGCTACCTGGTGGTCAGTACGCACCGTTTTATTCTGTTCATGTGAGCTGCCTTCACTCCTTTGGCCCATCAGATGACTAAACCTCACCGAAGAAATAAGAGATGTCACGCCATGATCTTTAAGCAGCATCCGCAAAGAGCTGTAGAGATTTGCTGCCAATTGTAATGGTGTATTTTCCACTGGTTACCATTATCTCAGAAGTTTCATAGTTAACACCACAGCGAGAGCTGGGTAGATGTATTTATGATTTGGTTTGGGGTGATGGGAAACCATGCACATGTCTGTGGCTGATTATAGAAGTGGACGAGTGGGTGAACAGATCATGGTAAAGTAAATGTAAATAGCTTTCTCCAACACCGAACTTGGCTTTTGTTATCATGGTTACAAAGATCCTTGGACTGTAATTGCTACATGCTTTTTGGTTTACGCCGACAGCTTAAATATAGTTTCCAATGTGGGAGAAAGGGTTTTGTTCTCTGGAGTGAGATGAATGCTATCAGAAATTACATGCTTGCTTCTGTGTGGAGTGAAACAATGTAGCTTAAACACTTTTCCCCATGTTGATGGCTCAGCACCTACGCACCATATCAGTAGTTTTTCATTAGAACTGGAGAAAGATACAAGAAAATCATGAGACGGAGAAAAAGGGGAATGATGAGTCTAAAAAGTTTGGGCACAAACCATGAACATTGTGTTTCACGGTTAAATCCCTGAGCCAACAGGATGATTCTCTGTGTTTACTCTTTATACCGCAGCTGAAATCGCTGTAAACACTGGAGGAAATTTTAAGTTTGTACAAATAAACTTGAATTTTAAGGCAGCAAGTATGATTTAGATTTTGTGGGAAAAACCAGGATTTGAATTTTCTTTTAGTTTGCATCAAATTTACTGTATGCATAATGCACATTAAGCACAGCTAAAAATGTAGTTTTCATGAAAGCATGTAGTTTGTAAAAATGTACAGAGTATGAAGACAAAGCCTGAATCATTTAGGTAATGTACAGGAATCAATGTGAGCATAAATTACATAATCAGCTGCACACATATAAAGTATGCAGTTGCACACATGGATGTTGTAGTGACTCATAGTTTTGTGTCATATTGTCCATGACTTCATCAGGGTAACACTGGCGTGCTGCTGGGGATGTTCCTCGTCTCCATGGTTGTCCTGGTAGCTTTAGTGACAGTGATGTCAGGGATCGGAGTGTGTGAGCACTGCGGCGTCGGGAGCGGAGGAATCTACTCTATGATCTCCACTGTCCTGGGGGGCAGGGTGGGGGGCACTGTCGGCCTCCTCTATGTGTTCGGACAGGTGAGTGACTTTCAGTTTGACTCTTTTCACCCCCGTTTTAGTTTTTTTTTTTTTTTTTTTTGATAATGCAGCTTGAATATTTGGTCCAATATGCACATTATATATCTTTGTATACATTTTTTTTTTCCTTTTTTTGTTTTGTCTGCTTCCCCCCTAACCTGCAGTGTGTTGCTGGGGCCATGTACATCACAGGCTTCTCTGAGTCTGTGGCGGAGGTGCTGGGCCTGCAGAACCAGTGGGCGGTGCGATGCATGTCTGCCGCCGTGCTGCTGGCCTTGCTTGGAATCAACCTGGCAGGTGTGAAGTGGATTGTCAGACTCCAGCTGCTGCTGTTGGCTGTGCTGGCAGTCTCCACTTTGGACTTTGTCATTGGCACTTTCACACACCTAGATCCAGGTAGGGCTGGGATTGTTCACACTTGTTTTTAACTATAAAACACCCTTAAATAATTAAGTGTTTGCTTTAAAATGATATGAATGCCGAAGCGTGAGCCAGTGCTGCAGACAGACTGTGATAAAAGAACTGTCATGTCAAGAATGAAAAGGAACTTCCTCTAATTGTATTGAATGTTTTAGTTCACAGCACATGTAAAACTAAACTAATACTCTTTTTAAGTTTGCACAGAGGTGTTCATTAACATCTTAAAAAATCAGAAAAACACGAGCTGTAAAATGTTCAAGTCTTTAACTGATATTTCTGATGATATTCTCCGTGAGCATTTATAGATCCTCAGATGACGTAATAATATGCAAACCTGTTGAGCTGATAATTTTCAGTGGCACAAGCTGAATGCGCCTCTTTCTGTGGGTAAGGATGTGCAAAGTGCACAACTGTGTTTTTGTGTTTGGCCCTGATTTACTGCTTGATGCGTTTTTATAATGCAGCCAGTAGAACACAGGTTAGAAAACGGATCTGTGTTGGAGGATTGAAGCACTGTCCAGTTGGGCTGAATCTGAGCAAACGGTACATGTCAGAAATCATCCATCTGTTTTGTCACATTGTTGAAAAAAACCAGTGAACCATGAATGTCCATTTCAACAGACTGCCTCCAAATGTTTGGTGATGTTGCAGCTTCAGATCCTGAACCGTTTGATCGTTTTTCAGACCCTCTTTGTTGTTCTGGTACAACTGAATCATTTCATCTGGCTAAAGAATGATATTTTAGATATAAAATTTAAGACATTAAATAAATAAGATTTATTTATTAGATTATATTAGAGTCTGCAGTGGCGCAGGAAGCCATTTGCTCTCTGATTGGACAGTTTGATTAGTCACCATCCGGTCAGTTGAGGTATAAAGATGGGGACTAAATTTGCAACCGCAGCTTTTCAGTCTCGCAGAGTTTTGTCTTTCACAGCTTCAGTTTTTTCACAAATACAAATCTTTTTTGCATCCACAAACTTAGAATTTTACAGGCAGATTTGTAACTACAGTATTTGAAAACCTTTTATTTACCGCTGCAAAATCTTTGATTCCATATTGAGCCCATAGATCAGACCTTTCTAGGATGCTGAACTCATCAGTGTTCTTTTTTTTTTTTATATGGCCGCTCTTAATGATCCTGCTGTGTCGGACTGATTTGTTTAGCTTTTACCATCCAAGGATGGCCTCCCTCATCTCTTAGAGCTCCTTTGACTGTGTTCAGAGGTCACAGAAGCGTTTTCAAAATGTAAATCCCACAAAAAAAGATAAAAGGTTTGATATGTTACTACTTCACAATTTGGATGTAAATACCCTGAAATATAACCA
>JBBDHI010000013.1:18087216-18098369 GCA_037177115.1 Craterocephalus stercusmuscarum | reverse complement strand
CACATGTACTGTCATTTGTTATGTATTTTTGATGACAAAAAGGAAAGTAAATATTCTTATTAGTAAACAAAATGGATGTGTTGCCTTCTGGTAAAGTCTATATTTAGTGCAGATTTCTAAAAGCTGATCAAGATGTGTAAGTCTTCTACACTCATATAGACCTTTGTTTCTCAGGTTATACAAATCCTTTTTACATTATGTTTGTCTCACGCACTCATGCGAAGCCTCTTATTGTTTATACACTGAACATGCAACACTCGCCCTCTACAGCTACATGCTAATGAAAAAAATTAGGAGCAGTGGAGGTTTGGTGTTTTGACATGTGGAGGGGCTGGGCACCTAACAGCTCAGCTTCCCGCTGGAAGATGACCGCTCGGTCTGCTGAGCCACAGCAACCCCATATGCTTAGGACTTGGCCAAGGCACACCTTTTTTTTACATGTTGCTCTCCCATTAAGGGAAATGAAAATGACCAGTGAATGGGTGTATCAGAGAAAGAAACACCAAATATGACTTTCCTGAAAACTGTTGTTGCTTGAGAATGCATCTAATGCTTGGAAAGATCAACCTTAAGCTGAATAAAATAAAAAAAAGCATAAATATGAAAGGAGGTCATGAGAGAAAATGTGAATTATGACAAGGTAACTTAGAAATACTTAGTTTAAAAGGGGGGGGGCATGAATTAAAGCTCCCAGGCAGGTTTCTTTTTTCTTTTTGTTGTTTATTTTTACATAAGTGATGCCAAACTATTCCTCTAACTTTCCAAATATCCTTACTTACAATGAGGCTGGTTCTGGAGAAACTTTTGTAAGACCTCGTCATTGATTTGGAGGGTTAACCTTTCTCCAGGTCAAAGCTTTTCATGGCCCTAAGTTCAATGACACAGCTTGTGCTGTGTTCCTGAAAGCATAACCCCATTTGATAATTTCCTTCACCACTACCAGGAGGCCCAATGTGCAGATGGTGGCCAAGGTCATTCCTCTCATTTACATGTATGTGTGTCAATTACTCAATACCAGGGACTGGATGGCAGATCTCCACATTTAGCAGCTCAATTTCATTTCATTAATTTACAGATCGTAATTGGCTTATTCCAGGTTTTTAAATGGGAATAGGGTTTAGCTACTCATGGAAATTCAGGTTTCAGCTGACACAAATCCTTAAATTCTTCAATAGATTCCCTTTGCAGCTCTTGTTGACCTTAATATTTAGTTGAAAAAAAAATACATGTAGCTTAGATACATCAAAATATACTGCACTGCAGCAACAGGTCCATACATCTTATGAGCAGATGGATTCATAAATTTTTTTCCTTGTGATGGATGTTGCGCATAATGTGGCCTTCACGTGGCTGCAGCTGCTTTCACAGTGCTGTGACCAAGAGACCTTGTGTACTGGTTAAGAGTACAGGAGACACAATAGTCTCACCTCCAGCAGGACGTCCACCTCAGCTACAGCTGTCTAATAAACTAGGCCGTCTCATTGTGAGTGCTGACTTGCAGAAAAACTCCTGGTGGCCACATGGGAGCAATATTATGTCTCCCAAAAGAGCACAAGTTAACAAAAAAAAATGCATCTACACCTACCGCCACTTAGACATATCTACATATCTAGCTGTGTTATCGGTAAAATATTTTCGAACTAAATGAATGAATGCATTTGTATTCTGTCCTCAAGCACATGTCCTACAGGGGTGTAACTACAATGGTTACACTATGGGGGGTGCTCTTATATCAGAATATCTTGGAACAGTTTAAATACACCACTCAAAACGTTTGGGAAAATCAACTTTAGGTAAAATAGATACAAATGTATTAAGTTCATGCTACAGCTTAGAGTGGAACTTGTTAAAAATAACACTGAATGCACGTGCCTTTAAAGGATAGAATAGGTCAAATTAAGTTTCCCTGTAAAGCTCAGTGCATTTTACAGTAGGTGCATTCTGATCTTCCCCTAAAAAAGAGAGTATGCGTACAACTTAAGCAATGAAGGCACATATAGGCCTACTTCTGTATTGAAACTTTCAATGACTTGCAAATCTCATGTTGCTACAGAATACAGATGTCTTGTTTCAAGTGTTTGTAGAAAGTAGGGTGTATTTCTTTAATTAAAAAAATAAACCTAGGGATGAATTCACTCCAACTGAATTTATTTCACGTGAAATGGCAGCTTTTATTCATATTTTAAAAAGTTGATGTGTACAGTAATTTGTATTGTTAGAGGCCCTGCTGGGTGCAATAAGTACAATTAGTGTAATTCAACACACCTGTTTTTTTTGTGTGTCCCAGAGTAGACTAATTAGCTCAGGCATTTAAGCTAACAGGCTACCCCACCAAATGTAAAGTGTAGTGTTTGTGGACTGGTGGAAATTTTGGCCGCCAAAATGACTTATTGGAAATGAGTTCATTTAAATCTCCATTTACTTTTAGACAAGAGCAGCAGTATCACAGCCTGCAGCGATGCTAAAGCCTCAAGCGAATAGTTGAGATTGTGCACAGATTAACTAGCCTAATGCCTGACAGAGGCTAAAGAAGTTCAATTAATTACTTAAGAGTTTAATTCAGTTAACTAATTATACAAATGCTACTTTTAATAAAACTGTACTATTAGACTGCAATTAAATAAACTTTTGTATATCTGCATAGGACCAAGTCACAAAGTCATCTTAAAGCACTAAAAAAAATATAAAATTATCATCCAATTAAAACCTATCCATAATATGATCCTGATTAGACATAAAACACTGCCCTCCTACAGAAACCAGAATCTAAATCTTCATTTCAGACCCCTTCCTGAAAATAGGGAGGAATTAAGGGAAAACTTCCTTTAGAAAGTGGTCTTATAACTGAATGTTTTCTCTTCTCTTCTACAACAAAACATCTGACAAGCAGCCTTTACTTTAAGACCTTCTACACTTTAATGACCAACAACAAGCTTCCCAGGATTTCCTAGCATATTGCATCATATTTTCCATTTAGCATAAAGTTAGCTCACTCGATAAGTAGCTCTTCCGTTCACATAGGTTTCCGGTTATATTCCGTTTTTTTTTGTTTTTTTTGCTTGTCTAAATCAAAATGTGAATTTTCTTCTATTTTAATTGATTTCAGTTGTTATTTATTAATAGAAAAGTCCAGTCAAACACCGTAAAGACCAGTTTACAGACAGACGCAGTCTTTTTGCGTTACTAGTACAGTCCTTACGGTAAATGTAGGCTGCGGCGCTTCTGTGTCCGACAGACCAGGAGTTGTACTGGAAGACATTGCGCCGAACAGGTAAATAATCTCCCCCTCTTTATCACTCCGCAGTCATTATAATGCAGCAACATTTGAGATGCTATTTTATTCAAAATAAACACACTAAATGAAAAGCATGTTATGCAGGCGCTTAGAAGTAACCTTAACACTTGACCGTGAACATTTCAGTGCGCTGAGGCTGAAATGATGAGGTGCCCCTCTGTGTGTGCATGCAGAGCGCTCGCATTGTTCATGTACAGGAGAACTGGGTCTTGGTTCTGGAGACTGTGTGTGCACTCTGAGCTGTGGTGCCAGTCAGGTTTATGGGCTGTGTTGCGGTATTGGGCTGATATGAAATCACAGCTGAGCAACAGATCTAGAAGCTTAATTTCTTGAGGTGGGAAAGACCTACTGATTGACCTAATTGCCGTGTGGGTTATTGCTCCAATTACGCACATGTGGTGTCGATGGTTTATAAGAATGTCTGCATTGTGCTACTGTATGAAAGGCTTCTGCGGTGACTGCAGGAACTTGCCTTGCTGCGGTGGCAGTGTATCAGACTGCAGGGATCCTATGGCACATTATAGAAGGCTATAACATAAGGTGATATTCAAGGGGGGGAATCATTGTGCATCCTCTGTAGTAACGTGATCCTCATTGATAATAGTCAGAAAAAGAAAATGGGGTGGAAAAAAGAGCAGGTGCTGAGTCATAGGCTGGTCTTTTCCTGACTGAGCCCATATTAAAGTGTATTATCTGTACGTCTGCTTTTATCATCTTTACCTTTCTGTTGTATGTTAAATGATCATAAGACATTCATTTGAATTGCTTGCCCCGATTTTTACATGTAAAAACTGAAGCTGGCTACATGGAGCCATCTTGAACATCCTAAACCCAAGGCAGCAAATGCAGCTCAATAAGCCTGTCGTCTCACCTCGGAGTTCATTTTTCTCCCACTGGATGGCTGTGTGGTGAGCTCATGCATGATAGATCGCTAACACAGTAAATGCAGGCTTCAGACACCTCTCATTTACATTTGGGGGTTGGCCATTGATTTCCCCTTGTGGACTCCACTCGCTACATACACATACATACATTTAAATGCCTCGTGCATTCAGATGAGCTCTGTGGGCTGCTGGGAGCTCTTCCTCACTGAAGGAATGTTTTCTGGGGGATCCGACTGATTGTTTCACCTGCTTTCTGCCTTCTTGGCATGAAATCAGATGAATGAATCAGATAATACCAGGCCTTTTCATCATGCTTTGCATCGCTTGACTGACAGAATAGAACTACATTCAGACATTTATGAGATTCACCATATCTGAGTTATGACTTGCAAAATATAAAGTGTATATTATTGGAGTGTTTTCATTGTATCTGGGTTCGTACTGTATGTAATTGGCTTCTTTTTAGTGCTGAATGACACGTACTGCCTTTACCAATCAAAACAAAATATGCAGCAACAGAGTTGATTTTGAGAGTAAAAAAAGGACCTCTGACCTTAGATGGAGGCACTGCCTATTCTGAGTAGCTTTTTTAATTTGTGGACATAGACTTTGGTTTGTTTGGAATACAATAAGAGTCTGGGATGATTGTCTAAATGCACGGGTTGCTTGTTTTGCATCTTGTAGAGTTAATTCATTACTCATTTATCTTGAAATTAAAAGTAAAGGTCAAAAGAAGTTTATTCTATATCCTTTGACATTGACGACAAACATTTAGGCTGTAGAGGAACTATTGACTTTTTAGGGACCCTTTGGCGTCATATTTTAACGCATGAGAACTCTTTGGCATTGTTTTGAATGTGTAAAGTTGTCTGGTAGACTTTATTATAGGCCAATGGCTCTTATCATGATGATGGATCACCATGGCAACTAGGAAAATGGAGGACAAGCTTTGCTCATGAATGGAGAAGTTGGATGCCTACTGTGTGATGTACATGCTGCTGCTTTTACAGTGCATGCCCTAGATTCAGGGAGTACAGAATGGCCTGCATGAAAGGAAAGAAGACAGACTTTTAGGGTAAGAGACACTCATATATGTATCTGACTCCGAAGATTTTGATACCCAAAGAATACAGATGGGGATGTGGGGGAATGCAGTGATGACACCATCCATGAATCAGAGACAGCTCAATATATAAAGATGGAGACATAATAAAAGCTGCCGTCAGAATATTTTCATACTTAAAATAAAGTCATAGGTAAAAAAAAAGTTGTTGTGCTTGACATTGGCAACCTTTTTAAGAGTTTTTGCTGCAATTTAAATTCCACCCACTCAAATGGTCGGGAAGAGATGTGTTTTTTATTCTGCTGACAGACTCCACCTGTGTCATAACCCTTACCGCTCGCCCATCGGGTCACCGTAAATTGATCATTGTCACTGTGGAGAGTGCAGTCAGTTGTCGGGGCTGAGCTGTCCAGAAAGAGGTGCCAGCAAGGTGAGGCAGCACCGCCGCCTGCCAGTTCACACTCCCGCGGTGCCACATACTGTAGAGCAGCTTTACATAAGCCTTGTGTGTGAGTGAGTGAGTGAGGCAACTTAATCCTTCTTCCTACAAAGAGACTAAGTCAGCCGGACAGGCACACGCTCACACAAATGGGCAGTCCTGATTTGGCTCATTCAAATCTTGACGTAATGCTCAGTGTGTTTGTCTCTGTGTGCGAGACAGAGAAAGGAGGAAAGAGTCTGAGTGAGATGAAGGGAGGTGCTCAGCAGTGGCTTTGGCAGCGGCGCCAAAACACCGAGGCATGCGACTGACATGTCTGCCAGCTACGCGTCAATCTGAGACTCTCTCTGCTTCTCGGCAAAATGCTCTGTCTTCTTCTTTTTTAAGAGATTAGAACATTTATCGCTGTGTTTAGATAGTTGTGAGGCGACACCTCAAAGACTCGTTTTTTTTTAACCTTTTATCAACAGATTAAGCATGTGGTTCTTTGGAATTTGGATTAAATATTACAGTGTGTGTCCTGCAGACGGTGCTTAATGCCAATCAAATACCAATGTGAGACGTTACAATTGCACAAATGAGTGTATTCCTTCCACCAGAGGTCTCCTCAGCATTCCTCCCCTACATTAAGCACACCTGCATCCGATTTTCTAATCACCCTCCACAATGTTTCCAGTCGTCAGATTCTCTGTTCCTAATGCATTCGTGCTTTTCTCTTAGAGCTGAGGCCCATTGTTGTTCCTGCAGCAGCCGGCCTCCCGTGTAATCGGGTGCATCTGGCTCTTCTTCTGAGCTCAACCTTGTAAAAAACGTCCTTAGCTCCAGAACTGAAATCCAGGATTATCGCTCATACTCTGCATTTTAAGTCGATCAGCCCTGTGTTCAAGGACAAGGGAAAGAGAAGGAACACAGAGGGGAGTACAAGGTCCATAAATCTAACATGTTGATAAACTGCTAGATGCTGTTTCGGCTGCACTTTAATAATGGAGGACACAGAGCCACGCATATATGGCAACAACTTAATGTCTTTGCGAGGGGTCAGGTTGAGTGTTCTGGTCGGTATGTGGCAGGCTGTTTCTAAGGCATGGCATTGAGATCATCTGAAATGCCCCTGAGATAATAAACTAGTATTGACACGTGTTTTCAGGTCAGGGGCAGCTGAAAGGGATGGGCCAGAACTGGCAATTAAATGAAATAAATAATACAATAGTTAAAGAGGATTTTTTTAAATATTGTGTTAAGATGTTATAATTCAGTTTTTAGACTAAAGTCAGTTACATCATAGATAGCTCATAGACACGTCTGGCTCTTATAACCTGCTATTAAGTAACATAAGATTAAACCAGAACATCCTGACTTAATTCAGTGTTATCTGATTCTTCTGTTATCAAATGGAATAAAAAGCATTAGCATTATCATTAAAATACTAATGAGGTGCAGAATACAGATTTCAGCTGTTCTCAACAGTTCTGTCATGGAAAGGAGTGCCACAATGACTTAGCCAACTCTCCATCTGGGTCAGCTGCAGGAATTGCACGGATGACCTCTCATGACCTGTAGCTAACATTTGTCTATACTGACAGATTTCTACAAGCTCTTAGCATAGTAATATGTCCAATTGTCTAGTGATTTTCTGTTTATCAACTTAGATTTATTTTTTTTACCCTCTCCTTGTATCTTTATACCCTTGGGGACAACTGGGGTCAGCTATAGGTGGAAGGCAGGGATCAGTCAAGCGAAGCCCCGCAGGGCTTCATCTTAATGCCCGGAGTGAATCTGTCTTCCTGACGGTGCTGAAAACAGGATAGAGCTCTGCTGATTGCTGCATATTGAATCTTCATAAGATAATTTCAGGGGGTCACCAGATAGTTGTGAAACATATGAAACCTATATTTGTCAAACAAACTTTGGATTTTTATCCTGGCTGTCAAAATTAAACCATTTACGAAGTAATAAATCTCAATTTAACACCTTATTTTTTTTAACATACTCATGCATAAATCCACATTAAGTTACCTTATTTATGAAGACAGACCATTTTAAGCCATATATATATAGAGGATCTTGCAGGATTACCCATCTAATATATAATTAATCGAGGAAGGGAGGCTCACAAACACCAGTATCTGTTGTCTCGGGGGTCGTGATTTGAAAAGTTTGGGAACCAGTGGCCTAGCTGACCCTTGCACATTTCTATAAAAACATGTTGCTGAAGCTCTGGTAGGTAAGGTTAAAACAGGTGTGTGTCCTGCTTAACTATGTATATGCACAAAAAGACACACATGAAAATGTAATGAAGAAATAAATAGAAGATGGCATTGAGAATTTTAAATGGGGACTTTATTTTTGGCAGAGCTGAGTCTAGACTTCTGAAGCCCAAAGCAGACCACGTTTTGGGGGCCCCACCCCTTCATACCATAAAGTTTTTAGTATACGCAACACTCTATACCAGCCTATAATGTGTCTTAACTCCCTCTAAACACTCGGGGGACATAGTAAGTATAAATATGACGATGCTTAGCAGACAGAGAGGAGCAACAGTGAGTGACATTTATTTTGTCTGTCCCAGTGTGATATCTCGGGATGAAATAACTGAGGCAGTGTGTCACATGATCACCTCCTGACGATGGCCAGCTCAGGGTGGAAGGGTTTTCACTTCTGAGGACGTGGTGCGTCGCACACAGAGGACATTTTTAAAAGGGTTGCCAGTGTGTGGCATCCGTTGCCACACACTGGCGGGTGGTGGGAGCGGTGGTTCTGATTTTGGTATCACTGTGATGTCGAACGTTTATAGGTTGGATCTGTTTGTATGTTCTTAGCCAAGAGTTCATGAAAACACAAACGGCAAGCTGCTAGAAATCCATGTGTGGTCTCAACCTGGAAACCATGGATGACTCACAGCTCACCTTCCTGTTTGTTCTTTTCTTTCCTCTCCTGCTCTGTATAGTAGCATGTTGGATGTTAACTATTGTGTTTGTGCAGGACTCAATAACCACAGCGTGTTGCTCCGTTTGTGGTGTTTATTCAACTGTCACACACCACACACTGTACAACTTGGCCGTACATCGCTACTGTCACCCTTAAAGACACAGTAACCTTTCAGTCACAGTACATAACCATAAAGTGACCAGCAGGCACATAAAGAAGACCAGCTGCCTAAACATACTGAAAAGCGCTTTATATGTGAATTTACCTTTTGTATGAAGCCTGATTTTTCATCACTTGGTTTGTGTGTAAGAGTTAGTCAAAGCTATGCAGGTTTGGGTTAAGGTAAAAAAGCACAACATTATTTCTCTGTACATTCTGGACTGAATCTGATTTTGTCTGTAAGTTGGGTTTTATGTGAAGCCGTTGAGTCCGGATGATTTCTTGTGTAAATGCTATAAACTTTGATTGATTGATTGATTGAACCAGCTTTATGTAATTCAGCAATTAAAATTAAGATTAATGTAACTATAGATAAGATACTGAAAGAGATTAGAAAAGGGCCTGTTAATACTAAGGAGCTTCTTTTGTTCACTATTAAAAGGTTAAAACCTGTGAGATGATTCTAAGACTGCCATCTTCGTTCCAACTTCCCTCAACGCGCCGCCTCTTAGTTTGCAAGGAGTGTAAAAACTGAACAGATATCCATCCTTATTATGAACGCTCCAGGGCCTCTGTACATCCTTTCTCATCTCTCAACCCCAGAGATTCTGCCATTAAAGAAAGGATAATTAACGACAGTTAAAAACAAACTCTCAAGGCTTTTTGAGTTTCCACAGGAATTCTTAGAAATGTATATCAACCCATGAAACACGATATACATGAAATGACTTCAATGTACAGTTAAAGTCTATATTTGTGCTGCCTAAGTGTCTAGTCTGTAATATGAAGACTTTTTATTATTGTATAATATCTACATTTTTAAATCAGCTGCGTGTGAACAAAGAACATGTTGTACCTGATACTACTGAATACTAACAAGCTTTAATATTTTAGAGTCTCTGTTAGGATAATTGCATTTTACATCAGGTTAGTGCACTGCACTAACCCTAACCCTTCATAATTAAGGATCATCTTAATGGCTTTTTCTTGATGGAGCCCAGAGGTGGACCGTGACACCCGCCTCCATGCTCTGTGTCTTAGACCAGACACCGGAGCAGCTAAAGTGACAACACTGCACATCAATAACATCTTCATCTTTGTCATGCACTTAGGGCTGTCCCAAACAATTATTTTTCTGAATCAATTCATCTGTCGATTATTTTTTCGATGCATCGGTGCATCGAACGCTTCGATTATTTTTTCGTTTAATTTAATAATCTAATGATTCTTTCTGTGCTTGATGAATATGAAAAAGACTTGACCCGGAACAAATACCAAAAACTTTCTCAACTTTCAACAGTTTATTGAATATTAAAAATCTTGTGTAATTTCAGCTGAGTTTAGCAGCTCTCTTAAGCGGTTTTAACAAAAATCCTCTTACAAAAATGTGTTCATAGTTCAATTTGAATGAAAGAGTTAAGCTGCATTCTGAGGCTCTCCCAACATATTTTTTCTCCTCTTACAGAAATATAAATGTGTAAAATTTGAGTAGCTGCAATAATAATTATAAATACCACACAACACTACCATATAGTAACTTCACATATAACCTACATAAAACAAATAAAAAAATAGCATGTAGCGTTAGTTTAGTCCACTTTCTACACAATATTAAGCAAACAAGAAGGCGAAGAGCCGAATCACCGTTAATGATGCACGCTGTTAATGTGAGTTAACATGCGGTACTTAAACTACTTTCAATCTGGCAGTGAAGCTGCCGATGATTACGTTGGTAACTGGTAAAATATTACATCATCATAAATACGATCCATGTTAATGTTTGAATGTGTCATGATTACAAAAATAAACTCGAGTCGCATTACAGAGCTTTGCTGGTGTTTACGCTTCACATTTGCGTTCATTGCAGTCCTGCAGCTGTGAAATGTTTTCACTTTGCAGAGCTGGCAGAGTACGATGTTATTCGGCATTGGTAAAGTAATCGCCGCAAATTTATAGCAAGTGCTCGCGGACATCGTGGTGGAGGTGGACCATGAATTGTTGCCTACTTGTTGATGCTTCACTACCGGATTCTGAATTACCCGCTTGGTTTTACTCTCTCTGCACGTTGTCATCTTAGCTTGTTTCTCGCTGCTCTGGCTTCGCATTCGCAACAACGCTGATTCCAGTTTCCCTTCAAAATAAGATCATTCAAAATTTTCCTCTGTTATTTTTCAGTTGCCTCGACGCACGTTTTATAAATTGACGTATTTATTGAATCGATTACATCGATTACATCGATTCATCGACGCGTCGGGGACAGCCCTAACTAGGCCTGTCACGATAACAAATTTTGCTGTACGATTAATTGTCTCAAAATTTATTGCGATAAACGATAATATTGTGTTAAATGACGGCACCATTTTCAACTAATGTAATTTTAATTCT
>JBBDHI010000013.1:18013791-18024323 GCA_037177115.1 Craterocephalus stercusmuscarum | reverse complement strand
ACAGTATATATTTCATTTACAGCAACTTTGTTTTAGCCCAGATGCAGGATGTAGCGTTTGTGTATTCAGCAAACCCCCCGTCTCCTGTTTTTTTCTTCCTCCCTCTCGTCACTTTCATCCTTTTATCTTTACCCTTCTGTAGCATTTCGGACTGAAATGAGGGCGGAACACAGGATAGGACGAGCACCAAGTATGACAGGTGGGGAGGATTTTTGCGGTTTTGTGCTGTATTTTCTTTCACTGATGAAGATATTTTTGCTCATATTTTTTATTTTATCTCTCCACCTTTTGCTCCAATTTTCATCTGTATAATCTTCCACCATCAGTTACAGAATCAATGCGCTCCCGTTCGGCCTACAGTGGCCACTCCACCCCCCGCACCCCTGGCTCCACAGCCATCACCCCAGGAACCCCTCCCAGCTACTCATCTTCTTCAAGGACTCCTGGGACTCCACGCTCCCTCAGTTTGATTTCCCAGGAGAGGAAGGTGGCCATCATCCGCACCCCGCCCAAGTCGCCCGCAACCACTCCAAAGCAGCTCCGCATCATCAACCAGCCGCTGCCCGACTTCAAGAACGTAAAGTCTAAGATCGGTTCCACAGAGAATATCAAGTATCAGCCCAAAGGAGGACAGGTGAAAATCTGTTTTTATTACATTGCTCCCTTTTTCCTTTCACCTCTGCACTCCCTCTTTCCCTAGCTCGGCCATGTTTGTGACACAAACCTACATCAGCCTCCGTCCATGTAGAAACCATGTAGAAATACAAGACTATATGCTAGAGTTTGCACTTTACCATGAAAAGGCAAAAGTTTCAACTTCACAATCAAGAGAAAAGCTGTTGCTCCAATGGCAATATGCGTAATTCAACGTCAGCCCCGGTAGTATATATGCCTTGCCTGCATGGTACAAAAAGCAAGACAAAAAAGGATATTCCAGTTAATAAGAATAGCCGTGTTTACATGGAGAGTTTTATCCCTTTTCGGTTTGAAATCATCCAGATTTAAGATTTCAGCTCAGCAGTTTACATGGGAAGTAGTCTATTCTGATTTAATGTTTAAGTCCAATAACATTTAAGCAGAATGGTCCTGTCTGACTTGCAGAAAGATGTTTACAGCTCCCTAGTTATCAAAGCTGGAGAGGTCTACAAACTGATCGTTACTGTTTTTTTGGGGTATTTTCCATCAGCACCTCACACTCATGCGCTCCTACTGCAAAGAACAAAGATGAAAAAGTGTGTCTGAATCAAACACTAACTTTCTGCCACTGTCCAGTGAATTTCTTGGTCGGCCACCATCTTCCAAATTGTATTGTGTTGTGTATTGCTAAATTGAGGGAACATCATCCGTTTACATCTTGTCAGAGCTTGCACTGTAAGACCACAACGTTCTGATTCAACATGATATCACGATCGCTTTGGCAAAAGGAATATTCTGCCCCTCTGAAACCGCATGAATGAATGAAAATCCTTACAGTTTGGCACTTTTCATTCAGAATGAGTTTATGTGGATCATTTTCAAACTTATTGCAATATTTGGCTCCATGAATTGTAAATTTAAGAGCCATTTTTGTGTGTTCATGTAAAAGCTTTTGTTGTGGCCACATGTTTGGGCCCCCCAAAAAAAGGGAAAATATTTTAATGAAGGCCAGTGACCTTTAAAAAGGTCTAATCTGTGAAAAAAAGAAAAATACAGGTAGATGCAAATTTATTGTCCAAGGAGAAAAACTGTAAAAGCCTTAAACTGCTCTGAGAAAATAAAAAAGTGCACCCTTCTCTGTATCCTTCAATGGACACAAACTTGTTTTAAATTTTGGACCAATCTCAGCAGCGCAAGTCTGTTAGCTGAGGTAAAACCTGAGATTTTAGGTTTGCTTATCTTAGAAAAACGAGTAGACATAGCAAATGTCTCTTTCACTTCAACTGTTCAGGTATTACTACTTATTAAAGTGGTATTCACTTGAAAAAAATTGCAGAGAAAGATCTTTCGGGTTAACAGTGAGCGGCGCTAACTGATGGTGACAAATGGGGAGATTGAAGTTTATTATCTTAAACTAATAAAAAATTAAAGAATGACAATTAAAAGTCGGTATATGAAACATTAAGTAAAGTATAAGCAGGGCATTATGAATTCATTTATTTAAGTAAATTACAGCGCTTGTGATTAGATTCGATGTTAACAGCAGCAAAAACTTCCTCCTAACAAGGTACTGTACAGCAAATAATAACATATTTTGAGATTTAGCAGGCTAAAATCTCATTTTTGGGGCTTCACTCCTCCAAACAGATGCTGTCAAGCAAAGAAAAGTAGGTACTGAACCATAATACACAACCGGTCAAAGGTTTGGACACACTTTCCCATAAGATATAATGTATGTTATTTTATATTCCCTTTAAAAGTGGTGATCAAAACCTGGTTGTGCAGATTTTTACACGTTTAAGCTTCTAAATTATTTATTTATTTAATCATCATGGCATCAAGTGACCATTTACAATTCATTTGCTCTCTGCCCAAAGTGTCAAATCTTGCTTTGTCAGATTAAAAAAAGATGGACTTTAAATCACTGTTGCTGTGTGTCTGCTGAATGAATGCAGTCAGGAAATAGTTTTCATCAAGGCTCTGTAGCTATGAGAGTAATATAACCCTCCAAACGGTTTATCATTTAGACGGTGCCCTGTCGATGTTTAGTATTCCATCTGTAGCATTATGCTCGGATATGATTTAAAGATCACAAAGTAAAACTCCAAAATGATGATTTTCCTTTAGAATGATCTGTTTTCAGGATGAATTGGGATTTTATGTTAGATTTAATTAAACAGAAAAACGACATGACTTTAATGTCATAGTACAAGAAGTGCAAGTGCAAGAACTGAGCATTTCAAGTTTTTCTCCTGGCTCTGTGATGTCAGGACAGAAGTTCAGCCGACATGAATCCGCATATCAAATCGTGTTTTCCCCATCACTGCACAAAATCTGCATTAGCAGCTTGTCTGGGCGAACATGCCCTGCAGTTTGACAAATATCTTGTTCTGGCTGAGGCTCAAAGACAGTGCTGCAACACAATGTAGTGATGAAAACAGCGGCGTGTCTGTAACCATCAGCTCTTACAAGTCTCCACTGATGACCTGATTAGGAATCTAAGCTTTTGGCTGGCATCTTTATGACTTTCAAGGTCTTGGAGCTGATGTGTGCAGTCAGCCACAAAATAGGGAGGGATCATGTTCCAAACGCTGGCCTGTCAAGCTGCTAGAGAAATAGGCTGAGTGGACTTTCTGCCGTTTGTTGCTGTTTGTCTGCATAAGGAAGCAAGATGGAGAATGATCAGTCTTTTTTTTCCTTTAGTTAGTACTATCATGTCATTATACAATACCCCAGTGGTTCCCAAACATTTTCTTATGGGACCCCCTTTGGTTTACAATGACAACTCCCCCCCTACAATTAATCACTGTGATCACTGCCTTCCTCCTTCAAAAAGATGCAGATCTCATCTCGCAGTTCAAAGACCCTGGACAGCACCTTCCCACCTGACAGCCATCGGGGCTCGCTGTGAAATAGAACAGCTGTGTGGTCGGAGCCCATTTCCTCGCACAGTGCCCAAAAAATCTGTTTTTTGACAGGTCGTGTTTTGATGTAGTTGACTGCAGCGATGACATCGCTCATTGCTTCATCTTACTCGGGACTAAGCTGTTAAGACGCCAGTGCTTCGCGGTGTATCATGCACTGCGTCCACTGCGCACTTAACGAGCGCATGCAGCCCTTCTCGTTTCCCAGTCTGTGCAGATCCCCACACAGTTCTCCCATTTATGATCGGCCTCTTTCGAGTCAATGAGTTTAAATAGTTTCTCCACAGTTGTTCTGCCAGGAATTTGTTTGCAGAAAAGCAATTCTTCCCTCACCTCATCTCCATCTATGAATCTGACATAAATTATGAGTAAGCAGTCCTTGCTTCATTTCATTCATCCCACCGTGCCCCCCCACACTTTGGGAACCACTACAATACCCTATATTATTTTTCTTTCAGCTATAGCTCTGTTACACATCACTATGTGTAAGACAGACCTTTTTTTTTAAAACCAATGCAGATGGAATTAATTAAGCTTATTTTAGAGTTGAATATTGTTGCTGCTTCTACTCAAGAGCCATGATATCTTCAAAAGGATGCTTAAAGGGGACATATCATGCAAAATCCACTTTTCTAAGCCTTTAAATACCTGTTTTTGTCTTTTTTGATGGTACAGGATTGCAGAAAAATGTAATTTATTCACTCTTAGTCCTGCGTATATATCTTATTATTCTTTTTGGGTCATCTTTTTCAGTCTTTTTAGTTTTCTGTATTCGCTATTACGTTTTCTTGTCTATTATGTCAGAGTATTTGCTGCGGGTCCACTAAATATGGTCATGTTATTTTTGAAAAACGATTGTTAGAGGCTAAGAGGCTACAAAGATGGCCAAAGGGGGCGGAGTTAAACCGAGTAGACCGCTCTGTGACCTGGAAGGGGGCGGGGCATGAAATGTCTCATTCAGATTTAAAGAGACAGCATAAAATCGAGCTGCTTTCACTGACTGTACAGAAGCACCACAGAACAGGGGTTAAGAAGGGGTGTGTAGAGCTATACTAACAACGATTTTAGACCAAAGGATTGCAGTTTTACTTTATATAAACCACAAATGAATGATTTACATGTGAAAAGGAAGGATTTAAAAGCATGATATGTGCACTTTAACACTCACAGCACTGTTCCTGAAATTGGCCTCCAGCAACTGTAAAATATCTCCACTTGTACTTTTTTAATCAATTAATAAACTTGTTTAGTTATTAATATTTGATATTAAGCTGTTTCTTTCTAAAATACCTTCTCTATATTTATCTACAACCCACCTGCTAATGTGTTCGAATTAACTCTCACTGGACCCAGATGCCTTCTGTCTGACACAAAGTGGTGATGGCAGCTTTTGTCTTAAGCCAGAGGTGTCAGAGGTGCCACAAGCCGCCTGAAGCCAAGAACAGTATTTAATCAGCCTCTCAAAACAATGAATTCATCTTCAGACGATGGAATGTTGAGGTTAACAGGCATATGTAAGTTTTAGGAAATTCAATCATAAGTGACAAGACAAAGACTTGGTTCATATGTGTTGTTTCGCTACCAGATGACCCATATCTTTTAACACTAATAACTTGAATTATTTGTAAAGGATTACTTTAAAGGGGGCTTATTGTGCTAATTTTAGGCAAATTTAGCTTATATAGGAGCCCACGAGCGCATTTTTCCCAAAGCTGTTTATTTATTTTAGATCAATTATCTCCATAGGCCCTCAGATCAGCCTCTACAAGAAACGAGTAGAATGAGTCATCATTAAGCCCCGCCTCCTCCCTGATGCAGGCTGCCTCTGATTGGTCAGATGCTGGGAGTAGTTGTCGGGAGCGCCCACAGTAGCAGTTTTTGCCGTCACAGAAACATCGCTACAGCTCGTAAACACAACGAAATGAAATAAGTAGTGAGTAAAAAAAAATCATCCAGCCATATATATTGGAGGCCCAATCAGAACTGAAAATGAGAATGAAATCAGCAGCTCGCAGCAACGAATGCAACACCATGATCTGTTTGGTAAACCTCCTGCTTACCAATCAGAACTGAAAATGAGAATGAAATCAGCAGCTCGCAGCAACGAATGCAACACCATGATCTGTTTGGTAAACCTCCTGCTTACCAGCCATGGACCCATATAACCTTATTTACCATTGTTCACTCACCTTATATATCTGCACAGCCCATAGCTGTTAACAGGTGGGCATGTGGTAAATGTAGCAGGATGCAAACAGAAGATGAACCAATGATGCTATTTGCTAACACTTTTTGCTAGTGTGACCATTGCTCGCACACTAAGGTATTGAAACTAAACTGACAACAGCCAGATAATGGTTTTCCTCACAGTTTGTGGCTCAGGATCAAAACGTGGTCTTTGATTGTTGGAAGAGACCGTCCTTTCAGCAGAAGCTGAGAATGAGAATGAGAATGAGAATGCAGAGACACGCTGGGACGCCAAACATGCGTCTATGTGATGGAAAAAACAAAGCCGCTCATATTTCTGATGAGGATTCAGTTAGAGACAGCTCAGAAAAGTTGAAATAGAACAATAGGACCTTTTAACCTCATAGTGATTTTCTGAATGTTGGATCAATTTAGTTTAGTCTTTTACAAAAGCACATATAAATTTTTTTTTAAATAAATGGTTGTTCTTTTCATTGTTTTTCCTCAAAAACCAGTTAGCAGAAATAATAATCTGTGCTAATTTCAAATCAGTGCTACTATTTTCTTTATTATCACACAATAACCACATTATAGCTACAGTACAGGCATGATTAAGGATTTTTACAAGAACGTTAATTTCTCCTCTCCTGAGTTCCCTGCAACATCCTGGTAGTGCTGCTGTAAGCAGCTCCTGTAGAAAGCCTCCCTTAGCCCATCGCTCACCTCTGGCCAGATGCTGACCAGTGCATTGGTTGTCCTTATTAGAAACACGAGGACCAAAATATACCCGCCAAGGCCAAAGGCAGAGGCTCTTTGATCTGGAAGTCAGTGCTCCGCTTCATCTCTGTCACTCTTTGTCTGTCGGCAGCACACAGTGTGACCTGGACCCAAGACCTGCTGGTACATCCCCTCACTGTTGATTACTGTTGTTACTGTTTCTGATGAATTGCATGTGATATCCAGAGTACCATTGGAATAATGCACTGTGAGATTTATAAAGAAAATACTAACTTATGCCCCAAATAAAACTGCACAGTTTAGTTGTACAATATCCTCTATTTTTCATTTTCCAACAGAGTAAACTGAATAAATTTATTGTTGCTTTAAAAGAATCTGAAATAAAAGGTTCTTGTGTTCATATTCTCTCAGTCCTTCTTACGCTTAAACGCGCCATTCATCAACATCAGTTGAGACCGAAAAACATTGTCCTTACCCAAACATTTTTAGTAACCTACTCTGTTCATTAATACCCTGTAGGAGATACATTAAAGAATGTTTTAAGCACTTATTCCCATCTTCCAAATAAGCAGTATGTACTGTCTCTGTATTTTCCCAGATTCATATCTTAATCAAGAAGTTGAACTTCGGTCACTTACCACTGTCTAAATGCAGCTCCAAGGATAATCTGAAGCACTGTCCCTCTGGATCTGCTGTATGTACCCTAATGTCTCCGCCCTCCTCAGCTGAGGAGATGGGTAGTCACGTTCTGTCCTTAGAATTCCTCAATTGTGTTTTAATAAAGTTATAGCAGTTTGAACTTTACTGCTCTTCCCTATTTCCTTGTTGCATTTGGATCCTCTCCTTTGCTAATATGATTTCTTAGCCGCCCCACCCTTCACCTGTAGTTTGAGAATAGCATAGGTGACAAATTAGCTAAACATTTCATGTAGCAGCTTTATACAGTATTTCTGGCCGAACAACAGCAGCAACTGGTGTGTGAGTTTCTGACTCTCCCCAGATAGCGCTGTTAGAGCCGAGTCATAGACGCTTAAAGAACTCAGCTCCTGGGAACAAAGCTGACCTTCGAAGACTGATGTAACTGTGTGATTTTATCTTCATGTTATTTTTATCTGCAGTTTATTTGACGTCTTACTAGCTTCATTTGACAATTGAGGCTTTTCTTCCATTTAGCCGAGTTTTTTAAGAAGAAATGCTTTTCTTATACCTGCCCCAGCATTCATGAGGTTAAGCCCTGTGTCTGGTACTCTCTCTTTGTTCTCCCTTTTTTTTTTCTTTTTTAACATCTGATAGACTGTAAGTTCCCATCCCTTCAATCCCACAGTTGATAACACATGTGATTGGATGTTGATGTTCTGATGAGGAGGTGTCCCCTGTCTGCTGAAAGTCACTTCCTGTGCTATACTGCAAGGAAGAAAGAAAGAGAATCTTGAAATGTCAATAATTATTAAGTTAGAGTTATGTCATTATTTGAAAAGCCTGATGCATTATTTAGAAAAAAAGCCTGAAAGCCTTAAACAAGCAAACAAAGCAAGCTCACCGTTCTAAAAGTGCCTGCAAGTTGACATGTTTTTCATCAGTTTGGGTCTAACTGGATCTCCCTGGTGCTTCCTGCATAGCTAAATTCACTCACTCTTACCAATGGGTTATAAAGGGGCACGGCAAACATCCTGAAGGTCCATCTTTATGCAACATTCATTGGCAGGTTAACCTAGCAGAAGCAGCAATGGTAGGAGTTTTGATGTTCCCCCGATCCTGCATTTTATTTATTTGTTTTTACCTCTGAGGAAACCTGTGCTGTTTCTTGGTATCTTTGAAATCCACAGCTTTGACTTTTTGGAGGTAGTTATGTCTAGTAGGGGTGGGATTCTTGAGGCAAGGCTGCAAAGAGATCTTTTAAAGGGAACATATCATGCAAAATCCACTATTTTAAGCCCTTAAATACCTGTTTTTGTTTTTTTCGAGCGTTCAGGAGTGCAGAAAAAGTTAATGTTTTCACTTCCGGTGCCACGTATATATCTAGTTATTCTTTTTGGGTCATATTTTACAGTCTTTTTAGTTTTCTCCGTTCGCTATCACCTTTTCTTGTCTATTACGTCACTGTATTTGCTGCGGTTCCGCTAAATATGGTCATGTTATTTTTGATAAACATTTTCTGCCGATCATTAGCGACTAAGAGGCTGCACTTCCACATTTTCGAGTTCAACCTGATAGACTTCTCAAGATTTTTTTTTTTATCAATTAGCAGTTTTAAAAAGCATTTTCTTTAAACCCTTATACATCAATTCCAGACCGTCCACCTTTTTCTGAAAGTTTATTTTTGACAAGAACTAGGCATAACACCAAAATAATAAAATTTGATTGATCTTTGTTTCTGTTTATATACAGTTTATACAGTTGGAAAGTCTGTTTATTTACTTTTGGAAAGGTACCAAGTTGGGAAAAAAAAATGCATTTGAGGGGTAGGCAGCTGAGCAGAGTAGGTGGGCTGCACCCGTGGGAAAACTTTACAGATCTTCTCTGCGAATGGAAAAGTCAAATAAAGTGAAAAATAGACAAACAGAATGTAGACAGATGCTTTCTTGCAACAAAATCTTTTATTTATAACTTTATTCCAACACTATAGATTTTTTTCAGACACTTCTTTAATATTTAGCATATTATCAAATTACCTTGTTTTTCAAAGCATCTTTTTGGTCCAAAACTAAAGGGAAGGAAAAGGAAAATGGAATCAAAGTTTACATACTTGTTGCCCCTTTCTGTCCTCTTCTATCCTCCTGTGGGACATGTTTGCACTATGATGCATCCGGGTGTAGTTTCCATTGCTTTTACTGTGCTGCTAGATTAAAGCTATATAATCTAACTGTTAATGTATGGTACCAGTTGCTCTGTCTGCATCTCACTCCTGCTTTTTCTCCTTGCAGCTGTCGAGTCATTCTTCATCTCAGCACAATCGCATATTCCATAATCCTCACACCCTCAACTTATGCTTTCAAGTCTGAACTGCCTATTTGCATATGCTTGTATTTTGAGCTTTTTCTGGAGGAGTTGCCTCCTGTTGTCACACCGTATGAAGACAAGAACCTAAACGTTTCATATTTGTAAAACTGACTTAGAACACATGTGAAAAGAAAATAATTTAAGCAAATATTTAGCTCTTATGCCTCTCACTACTTATATGTCTTTATAGATAAGTCAGGCACAGTAGCTGGCTGGTGTTTTGGTCACATAGCGAAGCTATTCGCACAAGGAATTAAGTAAAGAATGTTCTGTTTAATTTTTAGGTTATATTTTCTTAGGATGAACAGAGTTAAGGCAGTCCTCTGAGGAGTCATAGGATTATTTATGTTCAGCTGTTCTGATGCAGCTAAAAGTCCAGTATATACAGGGATATATTTTATAAGCTATAGAGCCAAGGTTGCTCAGTTCAGGAGCTAAATATAAACAGCTGGAGGGTACAAACTGTTTAGGAAACTTGCCAGAAAGCTCAAGCCTTGTCCCACCTCATTGCTCACCTCCGCCCCTGCAGGTTCTCATCCCCAGTGTTAAGCTGGACTATAGCCATGTTCAGTCTAGGTGTGGTTCCTTGGACAGGCGAGGCTACTCAGCAGGAGGTGGAAACGTGAGTCTTGTCCTGCAAGCCCATTGTCTCTGTTGTTGTCAGTGCTATTTATGTATTGTGTTGTGTTGTTTAGTGTTTTTCTCTTCCGTCTCCTTTTCGCGCTGCAGTTTGTTGTTAAGTCAGTCATTCTGTGCAGGCACTCTTCATCTACATGCCACTCTCCCGTTGTGGTTTGTGTGGTTTGCCTTTCTCCTCTAGCATTTGAAAACAGCATCCCTTTATAGAAGTGCAATTCCTTCTAATGCTAAAATAGCAACTCTGCCTCTGTGGTGACTTGACTCACCATGCACCATTGCAGGAGACAAGGCGCGTGAAGATTCACTCCGTGCTAATTTTAGGTACAGTCATTTTGGAATCAATCTAAGTACATTTTGCATAGTAAACTCAGAGCAGGTCTGCAGCTTATTACAGTTAAAACCAATCAG
>JBBDHI010000013.1:17899364-17911994 GCA_037177115.1 Craterocephalus stercusmuscarum | reverse complement strand
ATATATATATATATATATATATATATATATATATATATATATATATATATATATATATATATATATAATTTGAAAGAGAAAAAGTGCTGAGGGAGGTAAACACTAATGTATCCCACCCTCTAACCCAGCATTGTGACTGTTTTTTAACATGATCTGAATATCTCACAATAGTTCATTCTGTGGCTGATATTTTTTACGGTTGTCCAGTTTTGTATCTGTGAGAAATGTTCTCACTGTTCTTCCTGGAAATAACCACTGTAGACAGTTTTATATTTCATGCATGATAAACAAGCAGCACGATTCAAACAGTGAATTTTACTTATTTATGCATTCACTGACTTGATAATGACAAACTGATCAGCAGACTGGGTGATCACATCCAAACAAAATAAACTGTGAGCTGATAAATGCTTCTTTCCTCTCAGCTGAGTGCCAGTCTGTTATTTTTGTGTGTGTAAGATAAAAGCATCGCCCAGTGAACATTATGTAGTTTGTTTCTCAACCCTGTCCTGCAAAATTTCTTTTCATGTTTAACACACCTCATTAAAGTGAAAGGGTCAGTGCAACATTTAGTTCTCTTTATGTTGTCTTTCGTGCCACTTCCATGTTACAAACCAAGCATACTGTAGGGAGGGCGGACGTTGATAACTCGGATTCTTAAACCTGTAAATGGGTTTTTTACAACACACTAATATTAATCTGCATCCCACTATGTATAATGTACTGCAATCGATGTAAGAGTGTTGAAAAAACAGGCAAATCACACCCTGCCCTAAAATCTAATTGAGAAATCTTTTACATAAGAACTCTGACAGTTAGTTGTGTATGGCAGCTGTAGGAGCTATAGCGGCTTAGTATTCTAACATGTGTCTCCTCCTTGTACTCTCCACTCTCCCTGTTCGTCCTTTGCAATTCAGGACGCATCACAAAGAAATCTCAGCCATCGGATGAGGACAGATTGTGGGCCTCTGTAGCGTAGCGTAACTGATAGGTGATTGGATTGAGAATAATTCCCTCTAATGACGAGGCCGGCTCAAGGCTGTTAGTGGTAATGAGAACATGGTACGTGCACAGAAGTAGACACTGCTTTTCCTCCCACTGCACCACAGGAGGCCAGGAAACACACACACACACACACACATCCACACATGCATGTTAACATCCTGATACAAGGACAATCACACGTTGGTGTAACATGGCTGAGTTTTTTCCTGCTGTACCTTTTAGCTGAGCTGCTGCAGATGAATAGAAAAGGGCATAAGGCCTTGTAAATTTAAATGACTTATTCAAAAACAGAATAAAGCATGATATTGTTGCAAATTTCATTGGTTTGGTGTAATAAGCTCCAGAATGTGTCTGAATTTGTGAAGGACATTCACTTCTACCTACTAATGGCTGTTTTTTTTGCCCTGAATGAGCCCCATAGCGTTGGCAGGAGATTGGCACGGCTCCCCTCTGGTGCCTGGTGCTACTAACTGGCACACACCATTGGTGTGTCACAAACCACCTGCCAAGCACACATGTTACATGTATGTTGCCAAGAACGGCATTTCCGCACCCCTGCCGTACATAGTGTGAACGCAGCAGAGTGTCCCTCTGTCTACCTGCGTCTCCACCCTCCTATTTTGTGCATGGGCACAATTTGATGCACACCTGCAACTCTTTGATGCACACGAACCGTCTTACACGAAAAAAAGCAGGTAATTTAAAATCCAACTAGCACATGCTGATGTGCAGCTTCAGTCCGTATATGTACATTCACAATCGCATACAGTAGAGGAACAGGACTGTGTACCACAGTTTTGGGAGCATAACCAAATGACGCATGACTGTGGTTCTGTAATCATAAAACTCATCTGCTATCTGTAGTGTGCCTCACAGTAGAGGAAGTGGGAGAAGGAGCACTTCAGATGCAGTGGGTAATGACGGACCACCAGATGCTCAATGGAATGCTCAATGGAGCTGATCGGTGTTGGGAGTGATCACAAGGCTCCCTGTGTACCAGCTATTCCAACCTCCTCTGGCAGGAAGACAACCGCTCTGTGTCTACGAGGTTGTTCTGCTCTCCAGAGCTGAACGACAGGCTGGTTGCTGATGTCTTCATAACAGCATAAACATTGTATAACTTTGTTTTTAGAGTATAGGACTTCATGTATACTATTATCTGAGCAGTTTGAACCCTTGTCTCATCACAATGTTTTTTTTTTTTTACAGCTCAGTCTCTTAAAAAAATTCCGAATGCCCATAATGCCACAATTTTGTAGTGGTCCTCAAATGCTTGATGTCCAAAATTTCATGATTATTGCCTTTTGAATATAAATCCTTTAAGATTTCTGTTTCTGTCTGTTAATGTTGGTGCATTCATGTTTTAATTTAAACACTGCCTTCAAGTTAGACTTTACCCACCATGACTGTTAAAATGTAATCTGTTTGGAAGGAAAATATGTTCACTTTGCCCTGAATCCAGCAGGGGGAGATATTGCAGCTCGCCCTGATATTGAAAAGAATCCATTAGCCCAGGAGTTGGGTAACATTTGAGGAAAAATATAGATATGTCAGACTGCCCCACACATGTACTGTGACTCAGCAGCAATCATAATGGAAGTTACATTTAATGGATTTGGTGTGTTTTTGCTTTCATTTTTGAACACAGACTACTCCAGCAAAACTTGTAGAGACATACTGTATGTGCAACTGGAAATGCTATAGACCGGACTGCAGCAAATTTGACTATTTTGACACATTCAAGTTGACATTTTTCACGAAAACATCTTGCGATATGTGATCTGTTGCATGTTTCATATGTTGGGATTTTACTCAAATTGTTAATTAATTGGTAATCTATCAGAGATTGTATATTGTTGAGTGGTTACGGGGTACAGCAATTATCTAAAAAAAAGTTTCAGAAGCTCTAGATTTTCTAAAGAAGAAGAACATTTTATGTGAAACCTGTGAAGCAAAGTCAGTTTTAACATTAAAGTAGTGAAAAGGGAAGTGAATAACTTTGATCCTGAGATCAGACTTGGTTTCTTAGATTTACGGTGATGTGACTTTGACACATGCCACCCACATAAGCTTTTTTCCAGACTTAGCACCACTCCTAAACGTTAATAAACTTGTAAGAGACAGTGACCATCTCCAGAAAGACAATTTGCTAACACTCCCACCCTCTAACCACAACCACCCCCCACCACACCAAAAAAAACATGCTTTACAAAAAAAAGAGAAGTCAAGAAGCATGGCAAAGAGCCCAAGACATAAGCACAGCACCCATACACTCCAGGTTTTAATTGAATTGAGCATCACTGTACAGTAACAAACCAATTCATAAAAGCCCTCATTCTGCAGCCCACAAGACCCGTGTGTTCCAATACCATTGTCCTGGTACCAAACCCCAAATAAGAACCTCACTGCTCACTCAAGTGCAATTCCAGTACTACAGGACAGGCCTGATATATTTTTTTAAGTTTTTAAAATGTTGCTGATCAGCATTAGGTCTGGAACAACCAAGTCATCCACATGTATCAATAAACACCAAAAACATCTGGAGAGTAAGTTAAGAATTAAAAGAGCAGAGAGGCTAAAAGTTGTGTGAAAACATTTGTTTCTGCAGCGTCTGGTTACATAAGGCCGCTCCAGGTATCCGCTGCAGATGATTACATTAATTTACAATTATGAACGCTTCTCATCATCCATCCACCTGCTGTGACAATGAGGAGCCAGAGGATAATGTTACTACCCATGGTCATATTTAGTAAACATATGATGAATGCTTAATGGGAGGCAAACTGTTACAATAAATTCTACTCAGCTTGTTGCCATGCTTGTAACAATATCATTTCCACCCTCAAAAAACAATTGAAAACTTAATAACAATACATTACATGATGATAATAATAATAATAGTAAATAATAATAATTTAATCTTCTTTAACTTTGATTGAAAAAATCAGCTTTGAGCCATCTCTCTGTAGAAGAGAGCATAGGACTGCCCTGTGTTGTTGCCCAGGGAGCAGTTCTAAGGGGTTAAGGCCCCAACAGTGGTTTATCTTTGGTGGCACACTGAGGACTGAAACCTCCAGACCCAAGCCCACCTCTGTGAACCCTGGGCTACCAATTTTGGACTAATGCATTTATTACCAACTTCATGTTAAAAATGTTAACATTTTAAAGATTGAAGTAATCATGAGCTCATAAAATCCGGTTTTTGTTGGTTTTAGAAATAGCAAGGGTGTTGCAAACATAAAGGGAGGTGTTAGATGAGTAGGAATCTTGGAGTCTTTTTTCTTTGTAGAATTCACTATGGACATCCTGCAGAGATAAACTATCCCAGCTCCAAAGAACATAATGATAGAAAGAGAGAGCATGTATGACTACAGCAGGTAATCCTCCAGAGTATTTACGATGAGTGAGTGTGTATGCTGATATGAGCTGCAGCTTTATACTCTTCTGTAACCTGTGCGTTGTCCACTCCATCAGCACTATTCAAGATACGTCTAAGATTGTGTAGCATTAAAGCGATCATCATTAAGAAAAAATTTAGAGGCTTGTCAACTGCGACCAATGTGCTGTAATAAAACAACGCCATGCTTTTTACATCATGTCTCTCGCCCCCTTAGTGGTCTACCCATGTGACACTCTGGGGTATTTCTAGTAGTGAGGAGCACCTCATGCAGGGACACTCCTGCTGTGAAGAGCATGTGTGAACAGCAACTGCGCAGAAAGTCTGGATCTAATTCTCCACAGATTCTCCAGACAATTTGTGTTCATGAGTAAAGATGGATTACCCCATGTAGAACTAAACCCTATCTGCTGTGCAAAGCCCATAACGTCAAATGTCCCAAACATATCTGTAAATAAATCTTATATCTCTATGAATGTGTCAACATTTAGCAGAAACAAGGTGCTAACTGAAAATGTTAAGACCCTTCCAAGTTTTTTGCATTTTGATATGTTGAACACAGGTATGAAAATAGTTTGCTTCTTCCTAGTTAATAAGATACTTAATGAAAACACACTGTGAGGTTGAGAGAATTCTCATCTTGCAAGATGGGATTTTGTCAAAGCATAGAAATTTTCTGCATCATTGAATAGCATTGCAGCATTGAGCCCAACATACAATAGCTTGAATCATACTCAAACAGCCAGCAGGGTGATCTGCCAAGCAGAGTAATCTGGCGCAAAAGGCCTTGGAGAGAGAAGTACCCAACAAGCCAATGGTCAGGATGAATGACATCCAAAATTCACTCATGGAGAAGCTTACTAAAGAGATCCACCCATCAGCACACTGCCAACCAGCCCTTGATGGCTGAAAGTCCAGATAGAAGTCATTTCTCATGAAAAGGCACATGACAGCCTGCTGGACGCCTGCCAGAAAGGAAATATTGACTGCCTGATCACTAGAGGAAGAGTGCTTAGGATTGTATGAAAGTTAATGCTTCCATAAAACAACTAAACTAACTGCAAAAAAGATATAGATGTTGTAGTTTGTTGAAAAAGCGAAAGGTCCCGAATTGACAAAGCTGAATCTTATTGAACATATAGCTGCCGATCAAAGCTCTGAGTCATACCTGTGTGAGCTTTAAATGTCCAAAGTCCAAAACTTTCATTTTCTGGCCTGCAGAGTTTAATGTGAAATGTCAAACATGGTCAAATATACTTGATGGTAAATGTGAGGCTGTGTGGTGGTGTGTCAGTTAGCATTATTACTGTACAGCAAGTGAGATCCAGGCTGAACACTGGCCTTGGCATGTCTGTGTTCAGTTTTAATGTTCTCCTGTGCATGCATGGGTTTTCTCCAGGTACGCCAGCTTCTTCCCACAATCCCAAAATATGCTTGTTAGGTTAATTGGTGTTACTAAATTCTTCCTGTGAGTGTGTGTGTGGTTGTCTCCCTGGGATGGAATGGAGATCTATCCAGGGTGTACTCTGTCTCTTGCCTGATAGCTGCTGGGATAGGCTCCAGCTGTCCTGCTACCCTGCTTTGGGATAACCAAGTATAGAAAATGGATGGTAATTGTAAAAACATGCAGCTGTCTGCTACCACTTTATAAAAATGGTTTAACTCTGACAGATCTATCAAAAGATAATGTTCTGTTCTAAACATTGACACTTTAATTATTTCAAATTTCTCACCTGATACTTTTGAGACTTTGGATTCGGTCCAGAGTTAGTATTATTACATTTCTGTCTCTATAGTTTCCAATGTTAGAGGCAGTTTGCACATTTCCCAAAGGACAGATACTTTAAATGCGAATCAGTAATTAAATACTCTCCAACATCACCAGACTTGTAACTGTATTTGTCTTTGTTAATGTATTTCTCAACCATCTGTTATGTTTTGGTCTCAAAGAGCTGCAAGTTTAGGTTTATGCAAACCAAAGTTGCAAGAAGAAAAACAATTCTTCCCCAAAAAATCTACTGTATACCCGGTGCTGATAAATCCATGCATAACATCATTAATAGTCAAGTCATCTCATCACTGGGAAATGTATTTTCTACAGAGACTGATGACTTTGCAAGACCAAACAGCCAAAAAGCAGCTATCCCGTTATCCACATTTGTTTCTATATGCTCCTTCGAAATAAGAAAAAAAGAAGAAATAAAAGTTTTTTCTGCATTATTTACTTCTACAATGGAATTTCATGAATAATAGCTCCAGGCTTTGTTTGATAACTAGGTTTACATACTAGACAAGCTTTTTAAGTGTACAAAAGAGGAGACAAAAATATACTTCAGAAACAGTCACTGATTACATTTCTCAGCTTGATGGGACAAAAAGAGCTGTATAGAAGACGCTTGTCAATCAGCCTCCTTAGTCTACTTGTTTCCTCTGCAAAGCTGTCAACAGTGATAACTGACAGCAGCTAAACTCTGCTTGGTTCACCGCGTGCACACGGTAAAGTATATGTACGTATTTTATGTAGACTAAAAGAAAGTCATTTTAGAGGCTCAGCAGTAAATTAACTCAACTGAATACATACATATATGCAAGCATATACACATAAATATTGTCCTTTTATGCATGTTTCTGTTTTCACTCCTCTGTCAATGTGTTCAGTCCCTTTCTTATCAACTCACATGCATGACAGATGGCCGAGCATGCAGTAGATGTCTGACTGATTGCGCTCAACACAAAGTGTGTGTTTTATTTATAAAGAATGTCTAAGTGGAGTGTAATTGACAGGGTCTTGCAGCAGATTTTTGTAATGCATGTATGGTGTGAGTAAGACTATGACAAAAGCAAAGTGTGACAAATCAACAACTTCCAAAGCAGATTCTTTTCTACATAATAACAGGAATTTGGATGGGGGAGCTTCAGAAAGCAGATACCAACAAATAACACTAAATATTGATAATACCAGCAAGTTTTCATCAGGAATTTACATACGGAATTATGTTGGTTGCCTCTTAATTATGATCGATAATATTTGTCCCGATAGAACTAAATCTTATTCTATTAACAGGAGAATTAGATTTTAAACAATCTCAAATAAGCACACTATTGTTATTTATTGTGTTACTGTACATTTGAGTCATTTCTTGGTTTACAGCAATATGTGGTAAAGAACAGTTATTAATCAGACATGGGAGAAAACCTTCCACCAAGTAGATTTGTATCTGTTGTGCTGTTCTGACATCAGAACACTGCTAATGGAAAAACCTTGTATGCAAAAAGAAAAAAAGAGAAAAAGGTTTGCCAGAGCTCTCCAGAGAACTGTAAGTAAAGTTCCCGAAATGGGTCTATTAAATGATGAGCAGACACATATCTTTATTTTTAAATGTGGATTGCTCTCCCTTAATGTGTAAAGCACAAACTTCTTTTGTACAACATGTGTTATATAAATAATGTCTGGACTGAATTAATGATAGACGTGTAAAGCCAGCAGTAGACAGCTGGAAACTCATCAATGATTTACTCAAATTATACAAGTAATTACATGCTCCTATTACTGCTGATATCATCATTATATTTAGACTGCTGATCTAAGATTTTCTTTCTTTTTAAGTAGCGGAGGAGCTGGTTTACGTCATATGCTAAAACCTTGTTTCTCTCTTATAAAGCTCACATTTCCGTGATTCAAGGGTATCTCTGCATCGTGGATGCTCTTTTGGAAATACAGTTATTAAAAAACGGTTGCTGCAGGGAAGAAAATGGGGACAATCGAAAGTGCTCATCAGTAAAACAAGGGAGAAAATCAACATTTGTGGGTAAACAAGTTTGCTGCTGTACTGTTGTTCTTTGAATGTTCTGGTAGAATCACCTATTTCATTCTCAAACACTTGTCAAAGCAAAGAGGACAAAAAAGTGGAGACAGGCCTGCAGGTAGAAGGATCCTGGAGTACATCTCAGTTAACACCTTCATCTTGGTTTAAAGACTACTGGCAAAAAACGGAATTGGCCCCTTTTTGTTTCATGCAAATGTGCAAATAGACATGTTGCAAGAAAAGCTAAAATGACCTCATCCTTTACTTGAAATAAACCCTTCCCATATTTCAATATGTTCAATATGCATAAAGCTTTGAAGAGATGAGCAGCCTTTATCCAGTTATTCAGTAGTGGAAAAAGGGACAATCATTGGAAGCTGTAACAGAAAAGAGGGAATTAAACAAGAGAGTGAAATAATGGCCCAGAATAGAGTCTTTTCTCACACTGGAACAGCCCAGCAGCACTTTGGATGCACTAAGCACATAGATGTGAAGAGGTTGAAAGACCTGGCAGAGGACAAAAGGTAGAGAGAGGTGCATCTGCTAGTGTCTATGTCATTACCCTTTCACTTTGCACACTGCCAAGCCCTTTACTAATTTTCTTTGTTGTCTGTCACTTTGACAAGACTATGTTAAAAGCAAGCTTGCAGAGGTATTTTCTCACCACGATAACCACGGTGAAAAATTCCAATTAAAACACAGTCAAAGATGATGCTTGTAGTTGGATGAAATTGTTCGAAGCCCAACAGATTCTGGGTAAAACATAAACAGGTGCATTATACTGTAGATCTGCATGTGGAAAACCATTCACCGCACACAGTACAGTTACAAACGTCTTCCATAGACAGCAATCTTCTGCAGTCTCACAAATACCACTGTGGCCTAAGAGACTTGAGAGCTCATTTTCAGACACATTAAAGGTCTACTCACTCCAACTTGGAGAAAAAATCTGTAGTTTCTTGACAATTTGTTATTTAGAAGTGCAAAACTCGTTTCAGTGGCTGACACTTGGGTATAGATATTATAGATGTATGCACTTTTGGGAAGCAGCTAGTGCGTGGAAGCAAGGTATGTCAGTAAATTGGATGTGCAAGCATTTTATGGTGCAAGATGGGTGAGGTAAAATCATATGGAAAAAAAAAACAAGAAAAAAAACTCAGTTGCTTTAATGAAATAAAATGAATCTCAAGTGACTGAGAGATCCCTCTGATAGAATTTCTCTGATGGCAGTCCAAGCAGACCATTAGGCTTTGACTTTGAGATGTTAAAACTTTTTCACAAGGCAGTTCTTTGCATTTTGACGATTCACTCCTTTTCACTGGATAAACTCAGCATCTCTTTCAGCAGTGTCTTTGCTTTTTGCAATAACCATTTGTGCGACCAATGCTTCAAAATTGGTTGGGACCAAAGGATCTAGTGTTAACTTTCAGACTGATCACATTATGTTACATTCCAGTGTAACCTCACAGATGTAACTGCCCTATGATTTCATGTTGCCCACAGTTCAGATAACATCAAACTTGTAAAAGCATAGCAATCATCAATATAGGAGCATCATTGATGTAAGACCAGTAGCTTTAAGACTGATCAAATTCTGACACTGTGACGAATAAAATCACAAATTTCTTGTAAAGTATGAAGCAAATAGTTCAATATACAGGAGCTTTGAATTAAATGGTCTTTTATTTATTTCAACCTATACCATAAATACTCTAAATGTGTGATTTAAGGCTTTTGCCAACAAGCCAATGAATATACGAAACAGCTGCAGCAATTAGTGAGGAAATACCTGCCAACCAAATACAGGAACAAAACAGCAAAAAGACCATCAGCTTGCAGGAGGGTACCAGCTTCACAGGGGATCTTGTTGGATTGGGTTGCTGGCAGGCAAGTGTAGACGTAATGGGGTGTTTCCCCTCAAATACTAATGTAATGCCTTAACATGTTAACAGACAGGCATGCTTGTCAGTTAGCTGTTATCAAAATACCCATAAAATGACGTACAAAATGCTGATTTTATTATAATGTCTCAGGAAAGCAAAAATGTAAAAAGAAACAGATGGTCACAAATTATGTTGTTTTTCTCCATCTTTTTTTCACTCCAGAGACCAGAGTTTCAGTCAGTGGGACCTTTAAAATAGTGTTTTCCTGTAAGAAATGTATGATTGATGTATTGAATATGTGTTGTAGGTTTAAATGTCAGGATATACGATCTTCTCCGAGCATCAGAGAAAGCCAGAATTTGAAAAAATAAAAAATATATAACTGAGAAAACCCACCCCTTTTCCTAGGAGCTCATTCCAAAGCCACACCTCTAAAAAATGTACACGCGCCATGAACAGCTGAAGGAGCGACAGGAGTTTTTCCAGCGCAGCATGGCTGAATCACAGGTAATGAATATCATTATCAACACACACATACATACCGACCCATCTCTGAAATCCAATTTGATCTGTTTCTGCTCTGAGTTTGTGCTCTCTCCATGTCCACACACATTTTATTTACTGCCCTTTCAAAAAAATCTCCTTTTCCTCTTGCTTGCCGTTGTGCTTGGCGGGCTGCGTGCAGCTGGAGTTATGAACAGGAAGAAGAGGTAGTAACTCAGCCAATTACAGGTGAACCATTAAGCCCAACCAGTTCGGTCCGAAACGTAGGATTTACCACCTTTTTTGAGAAATTCGTCATACCCACTGGATGGATTTTTTTGTTTTGTTTTTTAAATTCATCCAAGTTTACTTTAAGCTGTCTGGGTGTGAGGTGTATGTGAACCAATCTGGAATCTGGAAAAAATCGTGTACCCTGCCTTTAACCTGAAACAAGTTTGTAACCTCATCATGATGAGGCCTACTCTTCTGCCTCCTGTCTGAATTAAATACAGTAACAAAAATAAATTCCTTATACAACTAAGATAGTAGAATTGGTATTTAGATTAGTAATTTATCTGAAACATAGTAAAAACATGTTTTTAAATCTATTTTCAAACTTAATAGATACAGTGTTTTACTCATAAGATAGTTTCCCATTTTATCCTGGGAGATTTAGCAAGAAGAACTCAGAGAGGCCAGACCTCCACAAAGCTCCAGTATAAAGTAAAAAAACCCTAAAGGCCACACAGCACACCCAGTACCCCCTACATTTTGAACCTTCTGGATCACCCGATCCAGATTATTAGCATGATTTGTATGGAATAATGTCAGATTAGAAAATCTACCATTATGTCATCATGTAATTATTATTTATTAATCTATTTGCAAATTATTCTTGATATTTTCTGTTAAGTTAGAAGCTGTGATGGGTAACAATCCCCATCTCCCCATAGTGAGGAATGCTTAGAAAATTTCTTGGATCCAAATCACCGTCAACATCTAATCAGTTGCTCCTCATCAGACTACTCTAACCTTCAAATACACACTGTGTTGCCTGTTAATGTGTCGCAACTGTCCTTTTATTTCTGAGTCCACAGTGAGCGATTTGCTCTTCAGTTTAGTGGTTTTCAGGCCATTAGCATAAAAACATTATTTGTCAGTATTTTAAATTTTGACGTGACAATGGGATGTAACTGAAATTTTGCTGCATTCGATTTACATTTTTTCAGAGTTTAGCAGTGTGGAAACACATGGAACAAGACATCGTTGTCTAAACAAAAAACAAGAAAAAACCATGACTAACAACATAGGACATGCCGTGAATTTATGTTGCACCATGCAGGAAACGTTATACAAGGGATGAAGAAAATGCCGAGGATGGACGGAAATCTTTCTTTGGAGGAAATCTAGGTACAACTGACCAAGAGATGACCCAGATGAGATACTAAATCTGGAATCCTTCAGGAAGTGCTTGAGGAAGCAGGGAATAAGAATACGGCAGCTATCTTTCCGAGATTACTGCCTCCACAACCTGAATCCTGAAACGCAGTGGTGGAAAATGATTCCTATACTGTCTACAAGGATTTTTTTGTTTACCCACTGAGTCACATTTCTGACTGTACAGGATAAAATTGAAGCTTCTTTTGTCTTGTGAGCTCCTCAACTGAGTTTCATAAGAAGACATCTCTATTTTTAGTGTATGACTGGTAGGCTGAGTCAACACACTTGACATGGCATTACCTTCTCGAGGGTTACCTCACTAAGACCCTACACATCACATCACATCACCAACTTAAATAGAAACAAATAAATAAAACATTTCCCAGTTAAACATAATTGGTTTTTGGATCTAAAGTGTGCCAACTGTGATACATCACTGATACGTTATTCATACTCAACTTGAGACCATGACACAATCTCTGCTTATAGTGAAAAAAAAAACTTAAGACTGGGAAGTGACACAGTTACTGCTGGAAAGATCGCATGTATAAAAAATGAACAACAAGGATATGTCAGATGAGCGCAAAAAGCAATGAGAGGGGAAAAAAGCTAAGGG
>JBBDHI010000013.1:17830065-17841426 GCA_037177115.1 Craterocephalus stercusmuscarum | reverse complement strand
AATAATGAAAAATTAGTTAGTAACCAGTTATGTTTTCCAATTAAAATATAGATCTCATCTTATAAGTAGCATGGACATTTGGAGAGATATTCTCTTCTGCCAATTTCTTCCTGAGCACATGGATACAACACTAAAGCAATCATGTGATCTGGCCTTGAGTAGAGCATGTGTACGTATCAAGGGAAATAAAACATGGCTTTAGAATGTATGAATGTGATTCCAATTAACATGTAAAGCTGTTCATGTTTTACCTCTGAGCATACTTTCTAGTTTTAGTACCAATTAAAGCTGAAATGCTTTATAGAAAGCTGAAATGAACTAAATATGAGGAAACTTATTTCAATGCCTGTATAGAAGAGTCTGGGCGCTGTATGTGCACTTGTGTGGAGAGAAGACAGTTAACGGTCAGGTGACGGTTACCCTCTGTGCTCTGTCTCTGGGTTTGCCAGATTGGCAAAAGCTCAAGGTGACAGGTGAAAGGGTACAGGTTCAAGGCTTTCTTGGCAACAGTTACCAAAGGTTACAATGCCACCTATTGCGGCGACATCAGTGACCGAGCAATAGTGCCAAAGAGCAGGGTCCACAGCTGGCGAGAAAATTTGGCCTGAGACTCATTTTCTATTACAAGTCCTTTGAAACTTAATTATTTTTTGTTAAATTTTAATTTCACAAGCAACGAAGAAACAAACAACTTGCCATTTATTCATCTGTAAAATGTTTCGACACAAGGTTGACAGTAGATGCAGCAGTTTAATAAAAAGGAACTTCAATGGACTTTCAGAAACTGCTTTTGAATTATGCGTTGACCTTATTACAGCAACTGTCTGAATCCTGTCTGAACCTTTGGACACAGCAGATCAATATGCCCACAGGCAAAATACCTGAGACACGCACACAGAATAAGAGAAATGATTTGTATTAACAATGCTTGCAATAACGCAAGACGTTTGGGGGTTATACGACCTCAATAAGGCACTTACATGTAAGATAAGAAAAAAACTACAAATAAGACAAGACAAAAAAAAAAAAAGGATAAAAGTTTTGGCTTTCTGCCACATTGTTGGGATTTCTGGTTCTTTGAGAATTGACTGAGGGACCAAGTGGAATTGGAAACTTTCCTATTAAAATTTTATGACTCTTTTCTTATGCACTGTAGCAGGCATGGGTCTTGGTGGTTTTGAGGCACTAGTTTGTGTTGCTGTTTTTATATCAAACTGAGTTGCAGGAAAAATGTTCACTCTGAAGCTCTACAGTACTTACACTTGACCATGACCATGTAGACATCAATGGTGCAGATGGGAGGCTGAGGAAGGCGCTCTCCTTTCTCCAGCAGATCTGGAATATCTCTGGTGGAAATTCCATCGTATGGTTTCCCTCCAAAGGTCATCAGCTCCCAAATGGTTACACCTTAAAATAAGAAGGAAGATGAATGTTAGAGAACAAAAACAGCGTGTTCAATTCAGGGTCCAGACAAGCTAAGTACACATGCAAGATGAATGTTAACAAAGGAAAAGAAAACTAAAAAAGAAGAAATGGGAGGATAGTTGAGATGGAAAGGGAAGATGCGTAACGCCATTGAGAGGCATGCATAATAGATAAATGAAAAGGAGAAAAAAGGCATCCAAAAGAGAAAAAACAAAGAGACCAAATGACAGAGTGACAACAACAAAAAGAACTGAGGTTGCCATAAGACAGGAAACTTGAGAAAGGACAGTAAACGAGTAGAGGAGTTGAAATTCAGCAGCCAGTTTGAACCCTCGTCACTCTAAAGCTGTGATCATACAGTATTACTGTTAATCAGTTAATAAATTCCAAAGAGAGTAAATGACTACGATAAAATGCAGTTGTAATGGCTTCAGGTCACCAAGGAACAATGGGAACCTGGACTCATTAAACCATACTGACACTTGAATTAGACACATACAGCTTGCGTATCATCTTGAAAGTCATTCTCTAGATGAGCACATTCTATGTGCACTAATATTATTTGAAACAAATCAAACTAGATAGTGGAGAAAATTTAATTTCAATCTTGGCATGCTGACAGCTGCAGGAGGAGATAATATTACAGGACTTGTGTAGACTTGTGTGGTGATCTCATTTCCCACATATTCCTCAGAAACATCTGATGCTGCTGAGACTGAAAAAAGGCAGACACTCTCAAAGTTGGACTTATATACCTAAGTGAACCATTGTTTATCACTGCTTATTTTGGGCTGCAGTTTAAAAAATGCAATCCATCCAGCAGGTGAAATCAAATATTGTTGAAGCCATTATAATAGTTTTTTTTTCAATTCTCAATTTCTGATACAACTAATAGCTTTACTAAGATTTTCAGATGTCAACATTGCTGACTATCGTCACACCTATCGTCTGTTTGTATGACACTATAGATACTTCCAATTGGTCCACTAATAAACATTCCCCTACAAAAACACTTGACAAAGGAGCTGGTAGGGTGGATTGCTCTGTGATGTCCAGGATCCTGTGATCACAGTCACGTCTGCTTTTTACTGGCGTAAGGATGAATGGACAGCTCTTCAATCAACAGGTGATCAAGGTGGTGAGAAAGTAAAAAAATGGATTAATGGTAAAAAAATAATAAATACAGGGATACTGCCGTGTGCACAATTATGCACTATCATGGACAGTTTCATGTGAAATATAAAATAACTGGATAAATTGCTCATTGCAAAGGCAAAGACACCCCACCCTGTAGTAATCCCCGCTCCATCTCAGACAAAGCTTCCCATGGAGTATGGCAAGACCCGACCAAAACAAAGTCTGCTCTTGTTGTCATGGCCTTGAGAACAAGAACCAAATATTCACTTCTTGTTGAGTATGTAACAAGCCTTACATTTGTTATGACAAATATTTAAGCAAGAAACTGAAGAAACCAGCACTGTTCTCTCTTTTGTGAACAACCAAGATCTCGGAGTAAATTCATAAGATAGGCCTGATTTATGAACTTCTAAGAGAATGCCTCAGGCAGATGAAAGAAAGAGGCACTAAGGCCTAGTTTACATGACAACGCTGCAAACACATTAGCATTTCCCCCCCCTTTGTAGGATTTAAAAATAATAACTGCATTGACAAGACTCTGTAAAAAGAATGACAACAATATAGTACATCGTTCTCAAAACTTTACGGTCCCCCAGTCCAGTGCAGTGCAGTGCATAGTAGCAGGGTGTAAGATGCAGGCAGGTATGTGAACTGCCTTCACCAGGTGGCAGTGCATCAGAATATCTGTACTGGATTTAGGCTGGATGTCCCACAGATGGGAGATATGTATCACAAAGGAGGTGGAAGATCAAAAAGCAAAGCTCCTATACTTACCATAACTCCAAACGTCACTCTGATGAGTAAACTTCCTGTAATGGATACATTCCAGGGCCATCCATTTGATGGGCATCTGGATGGTAGACACATAGTCTGTCAGCATCATGTTCAAACAATATCCGCCATTAAAGTATTTGACAACAAACATTTTTTTTTTATTATTTCTAAAATAGAGGAGAAATTGCAATAAAGTTCAGCACTTGAAGTTTAAATCTGTAGTTTTTGAAGTGATGCAAGATTAGGAACCGTTTGGCAGAACTAAGAATGCTAACCTTCGTGGAGAGGTGAGGGGAAAGAGACTGAAGGGAAACAAGGCTTGATATAAGAGATCACACACACATTTACACACACACTGCATTCATACTGAAACAAGGTAAAGCAAAAAGGAAGGTGGTCTGGGATGCAGCTTAACACAGTGATTAGATTTGAAGGCCAGTTCTATTGATTACAGGGATGGAGGTTTAGAGGAGGGGATGTCAAAGGTTAACTTGCCGTTCGTTCACTCAGCTGAGGGAAATAAAATCAGTGCTCATCGCTGACAAACCACGATGAATACATTGGTAAGGATGAGACAGCATGAAAAATGCCTTCTTGCAAAAAGAGGGTTTCAAAATAAAATAGCAGTCAGCCAAGGTATAAACAAAGATTAAAATAGGTCAGAGACCTGTAAGGAGTGAGCCCTAAAAACAAATTTGTTTACTACATTTACAGAGTTTGAGTTTGTGCTCCCCTAAGGTAAATAAAATGGTTCAATAGAGCGGAATAGTATTTCACTCCACTGAAATTGTCTGTTGTGATAGGTTCAGCTCCTTCCATGCAGTACTAAGTATTCAAGGCAAAGAAACAGTGGCCGCTTTCAAGGACCCACAGGACAAATCAAATGTTGTTGCCCTGCACTCACATTATAGTACTTATTGGTAATGTTGACAGGAACACAAACAAGGTGATGCTTTAGGTTTAAAAAAGCTCTGATGGGTTGAGAGTGCAGGGCAGTTTAATGTGCACCCATGGATACTGATGTGCACTCAAAATCTAACAGATGTCTGTTTCTCTAGACATGTGGTAAGCAAGTTTGGTCCTCAAGAGAGAAAAGTTTTAGCTGTTTCTATGTTTCAACACACCTGACTTAAATGAATAAGTCACTAAGCAGAAAAAGTTGGATCCACTTAATCTGAATTAGGTGTTTTAGAGCAGGGAAAAAACTAAAACATGCAGGACGGTGACTCTCTGGCACCAAACTTGCCTGTCCGTCCGTAGTCTGTAATTTCTAATTTTGACCGTGCTTCCTTGCTCCCTAGGCAGAAACAGCAGAAGTTGCTGATTTCTTGTATACAAAACTTACATATAGTCTGACTTAGTGGGGGTCTGGACTTTCTGAATGCTTGTAGTTAGAAGTGACAAAGGGAAGCTTCACATAAATCCATAATAAAACTATTTTAGTAATTGATCATGTCAGCTATAGGCAATGACTACTGTAGTTCTGGGTTCAGTGTGTGGAATAAGGTCCTCTCTATGCACCATTTTAATAAACACTGAACCAGTCTGGCCCTTGACTTAAACTTTTTTATTTTTTTTTTTTCATTTTTGGCCCACTATTTGACTTTGACACCCCTGCCAAGTTGTAGAAAGCTCTACAGACAAAAGCAGTGTTGCAAGTTGTAGTGTTGTGCTGCAGCTTATTCTGTGATTTTTGTATTGCTGTTGTACTTCTGGGCCACTGTGCAGATGTCAGGGAAGAAGAAACTTAACATTTGATCAAATCATTTATCATGATGGTGCTCACATATCGAGCTGAAAAGTTGAGAGATCTGCTTATATACAAGGCTTAATTTAAAAAAATGATCAAAAAGAGCTAAACACAATTATTTCTTTATTTATGGGGTTAATAGTGAGCTACTGCAACAGCTGAGAATGTGACGTACCTTTCCTCCGTCAGCATTGTATTCTTTCTCATTGCTATCCAGGAGCCGGGCCAGGCCAAAGTCAGTGATTTTGATGTGGTTTGGAGATTTGACAAGAACATTTCGGGCAGCCAGATCTCTGTGGACCAACCTACGCTCCTCCAGATACATCATACCCTGCAACACACACACACAAACAAATGCAAACAGAATTCATTATTTTGTACTGATGTCAATATCAGCTATCACACAACAAATACCATATTAGAATTTTGTTAATCCTATCTGCATCATTATAATTCCCATCAGATGACATTTGAAGGGAAAGCCCTTGGAACGGTTAAGTGGCTTCTGATGCAATATAAGCCTCATATCAAGACATAGGAAGATTTCCAATTAAAGGAAGTGCTCACAGAAGCGTGCTGGAGTAAAATATTACCCTTAAGAAACTTATTAAGCAATCATGAAACTGTGTGTGTGTGTGTGTGATAACTTCCAGCCCGTACTTTATTCATAATTATTATCAAACTTTAAAAATACACTTTATTTTCTTAGATATTCTTTCGTGTAACTCATTAACTACCACAGTAATAACATAGGAATTGTCTGCAATTGTTTGCAACTCCAGTACAATTTATTGAGTTTTGAAAATTGCAGAAATTTTAAAATCTGTTTCCTGACTTATAAAATATTACATGGTTTAGTTCCACTACCACTGAGCCAATACATTAAACAAAGAACTGCTGGCAATTCTACAACATGTACCACAGGAGAGCAGATAGCAGAGGTGACTGTGTAGTGCCATTGAGAAAATAAACCTTTAGCAGAGAAATGCTTTCTGTCAGCGGCAGCTAGTTACGGAAAAGTTTACCACCCTCAGTCAGAGAAATCCAGTCCATCTCAATTCAACACAGACCTTTTTTAAAGACCAAGTCAGTTGTGTAATCATACACAATCTGTAACTGTATAAGTAAAACACTATTTGTACTTCAAAACTTTCATTACTTGCTTTATTAACGGGTGTAATATACTTTAGAATAGAGGAGATGCAATAATGGTGATCAAATTTAGATCATGAACTTGCTACTTAAGTTGTACTTTTTTCATGACTTTAAATTACATCAACCTGCTAAAGGACAAAAACTAAATCATCCAATAGCTAAAATCTGACACATTAACAGGGCTTTGTTTATTAACATGTATGGTTTAAAATTATCTTTAAACCTCCTGTGATATTGGACGACAAAATATTGGTTACTATTTGACATTTCCATCAACTTGGTTCATCTGTAATGGCTGAGCTACATCCGCCACCATAGCTACACTCCAGAAGGTCGCCGCCTGCTGAGGTACAACCGCCCCTGTAGCTCAGGTGGAAGAGCAGTCGCCTGCCAACAGGAATTCCTGCCAATTCGATTCCTTGCCTCCCGAAGTGGAGCCTATTGGGAGTATGAATGGGTATAGATATCCCAAGCCTAAAATCAAGTTTGTTGCATTAATCAAACTTGTCTTGGAGCCAAAACTTAATCTCACAGTTAAATAACAAGCTGTAAACACGGCTTCCACAGTTAAACTAAGTGAAAAAAAGTTACATGATGATCCTGTGTTACACAGTTGTGCTCATATATTACCCTGGCACTTAATTTTATTTTTTTTTTTACAATTTTTCAGAGAATATAAATTACAAGAAAAAAACTTTTCTTTCATGCATGGTTCATGGTTGAGTGAAGATCGTTATTGCCAAACAACTGTGATTACTCTTTTTAAATCATAATGATGACAGTAACTTCCTGAATGACCATGATGAGAAGTTTACCCACAACAGTCCTTAAATCTGCGTATTCCCCCTTTAACATCAATGACAGCTGGAAGTCTTTTGCTTATTTTTTTTTTTTTTGGTCTACTTACTTTGTGAATTGTTCATTAGAGTGGAAATACCGCTGATGGTATTCTCAGTTCCTTGGATTTATCTTTATATTCTTTTTTCGATTTTGTATACCTCAATCACCCTTTCCTGCAGATCACTTTGCTTTCTCCATGATTCATATCCAGAAACATTGGTGCAGTACTGGATTAAAGATGCAAGAGTCGGTTAGGAGTCAAGAAACTCACTGACTTTTGATACACACACACATAAACACACACACACATGCACTGATTACAAGTAAATACATCACAGGAGAGGATGGTTACCTTTAATAGCCAATCAAACCTGTTTGTGTCAACTGCACCTTAATGTAAATGTTATTAGTTGCTGATTTCTGACCCTTTGATCCTAATGCTAAATGTTGCATGTAGCTTACTGGAATTGTTGCAAAATAGACAAAAACTGGTTCTAAATAAAGATAAAATAGTTCAAATAGTCAGATAAAAATAGTATCAAACCAATAATGATGCAAAAAAAAAGAACCATTCAATCAACCAATGCCAATCCACCCACATTATTACACGTGTGGATTGGTAAAGTGGTTATTTGCATCAACTTAAAAGTGAATACAGCTCTGACAGTTAGCTCTGGAACAAAATGGCAAAAATTTCCTAAAGCTACAGAATAACATGGTTGTATAGCTGTTTAAAAGCTTTTCCGTTTCCACATCTTGTGATACACATTTAGAGTCCACACTGCCAAATGTGCATCTCTGCAAAAGTGGAACTGAAGAGAAAGAAAGATGGGGGCTGAAAGGAGGAGGGACTGTTTCAAATTGGACAAGCAATAACAGTAGCCACTTTGTTTGGAGTGGCAAGGAGACTGAAAAACCAGGCCTTATTTGAAGCCATAACAAATTGCATTTAGCTGGAATGGGCTAAAATGAAACAAGGAATAGATGGAGGGGTAGAGGGGAGAAGTGTGGGCATAGGTGGGGTTGAGCTGCAGCACTCTAAGATGTGAAATTACACTGGTAGGGCTATAATCACACTGCCTCATTTGGCTCCCTCTCAGGCATGAACATGTGGTTTCAGCACACACCTGCACATTTGCATACAAACTAAAATGCACCTGCAGACAGACGGCTCACACGGAGATGCACCTGCATACTGCAAGTGTGTGTTTACAGGGTACACTGTGATTTGTGGCCTGGGGGCTTGGGTGGAAAAACGTGATCGAAATGAGATTATTCCTATTTAAATGGCATAAATTAAACAACAGAAGGGTGTGAATGAACACACACCAGTACAAACATCCTCCTTTTGTTTATCAATTCAAATTTATATCTCAGAAAAACGATCTTATCACTAATAACTCAGAGTAAGTTCAATGCTTGCTCAAGCTTAAAAAAATTTCTAAGAAAGGTAAATATCAAAATATTAGCACTGTTGAAGCATTTGTCAGACAAATATGCTCATCTGCTAACTACTGCAGCCAACGCTGTAATCTGTTATAAGATTAATGTAACTAATAACTGACTGATAAAACGTACATTAATTCTGAACAAAAATTGAATGTGTTCACTCTGAGCTGCTGGGAATACAAATGTACAAAAAAACTAAGTATGCACATTTTTATGATTTACATCCAGTGAAGATTGATCTGATGATTTGCTGCAGCTGAGGTCAATATTTCGACACTGTGAGGAATACATGTTAATGACAGTAGTGCTGACGCAGATGAGCATTGTGATCAAGACTAAAACACAATGATGCATTTTTTACTTGATTTCCTTACGCCACACACTATTCGCCGTGTTTTTAGACCAACTGTCACAGGTACCCAAAGTGCTGCAGTAAGGGAAACTAAAAAGGATAAAGTTGGAGATTAGAGGTATCCCACGCTGGCCATTAACGACAGCTTCTAAATCATCAACTTCATGTCTGTTTGTAAGTCATAGTATAAGCTGCCAGTTTTCTGACAGATTCTTATTTATACATAAATCACACCCAGTAATCTCCTCAATTTTCGAGACAATTAAGCAGTGGAGGGAGAATGGATGGCTTGGCAACCCGTGAATTTTAATTTGCCAGCACAATGAGACTGCAGGGGGGAGGTGATGGTGTGTGCAGAGTGGGAAGTGGCTGCAGACGTGCGTGAGGAACAAACTTTTTTTTTCTCCCCCGTTTTCTATTCGGTTGCTCTCATTTACTGCCCTCCCATGTGGACATGATGAGAACAAGTCACCCAAGGGTTGTAATTGCGGCAAAATCTGGATGCGACAGCCAGCCTGACGGCAGCAGTGGAGCCTGTATTATAAGTGAGCCTGCCACCAGAGAAAATCCATGGGCTTCAGACAGACTCTGCCACGATCATACCTCCAGAGCAATGCTGCTTACCAATCCATAGGGATCAGGCCTATCCCCTAAACCCTGCACACAGATTTTACATCGGGAGGCAAGCCAAGGGAAATAATTTATAGAATAGTAAGAGGCAGAAGTGCCAATAACCAACATAATTTTAGAAAATACCATTGATACCAGCATGCAACAAAAACCCAGAAGTTTTGTTTTCTGCAAACTCAAAGGCACCAACAAGAACTTCACTCTGATTGTCCAAAACTATGAGCATTTGCCTCATTAGATGAACAATAATCTGATGAGTTTGCTAAGAATATCAGCAACAATTACTGTGTTGATTTGCTTGAAAAGCTGCATAAAAGGGGATGACAGGAGGCATTATGAGTGCTTTTAGGTATTCTAAAAAGAGCTGAATCCCTCTCTACACAGCCAGAAGAATTTCCGTTTCTTCAGAGAATACTCTGACACCCCATCACAATTATTTATGTTTATTCCTCAGAATTGTGTAAACAAAATCCTAGAGGATGGCATTGTCTTCGGCTGCGAAAAGGCTGCAGATAAAAATCAATGGGAATGAGTTTGAGGACCAGTGGCAGCTATTTTTCACTGATGTGCACCTCAGTTTGTTTATTCTCACATAAACAGAGATGCACACATAAAATCAGAGACTCTGTGGAAGCTGTGGACATATAAAGCTTCTGCACACAGATATACAATGAAGTCATTTATCTTGAAAAAAGATTTTGATAAGAACAAACAGAAGTAGTATAAACCACTAGTTGTTTTCTGCCTTCTGAGCATATGTCTGATGGAGGATCTATCTACTATGACTGCAGAGAACTCACGGCTGTACCATAGGACTCTAATACTGTACTGCTGTAATTTGACATACACTCATACGAGTCTTAAGAGTTTTATTTATTTTCTGTATCTCATTTTGCATGGTAATGCATAACTAACAGTGTGTTCCTGTTATGATAAATTAATTGAATGAAAAATGCTTTATTAATCCCTAAACTGGAATGCTACTGTTAATCTGTCATTACAAAACGTTGTCAACTGTGTTATTAAAACTATTATGAGTAGGGATGCTCTGATCATACTTTATGCCACCGATACCGATACCGATCACCCTTGAGTGCCAATTACTGCCGATCACCGATACCGATAATCGGTGCATCAGTTGCCCTTACCACTTGCTGTTTTATTGGCTAAAACTGACCAAGCTGTTTGACTAAACAGAGGATCTAGTTTTTGTACATCGCTGAAAGTAATAGGTAACATATTTATCTTTTACAAAACTAAAACAAGCACAATGTTCATCCTGTGTTGCATTGTTAGATATGGTAAATCTCTGTTCAAGTGCAAGACACCAGAACTTGTAATATCAGTGGATCCAGTGATTTAATTTACAGTTTTTACAACACAAGATTGTAAACAGGTGTGCATGACACATCTGAGATGTTTTTAGCTCATTTTCACGAGGATGCCAGCATTTCCTGGGGGGTACTGGATATTTAGTGTCTGTTTAGTGTGAAATCAATTTGAATCATTCTGCTGTTTTATTTTGTGGCGTCAACTGAGCATCAGCTTGATGCAATTCATGTTTAATGTATGCTTTGGATATAAAAAGAACCTGGTAGGCATAGAGGAAGGTGAATCACTGTTTAAGGATTGAGGTGAAATGAATCAGACCCATGTGGAGGAGCAACTGAGAAAGGAGGAGAAATGCTAACATAATAATGATGAAAACAGAAGGCTTTCATTCAATTTTGATCTTGCATGTCAGAATAAATTTAGAAAAAGAGATTAATGTGCAGCCTGAAGATGACCAGTTAATCTGTGCTCATACTGTTCTAGCAGTGACATATGTATGTATATATACTGCATATAT
>JBBDHI010000013.1:17676039-17686127 GCA_037177115.1 Craterocephalus stercusmuscarum | reverse complement strand
AAATCCTGGATCGGAAAAGAATGAAAACACCAACTTGCCACACCAAAGACTTATGCCTTCAAAAACTTAAATATCAAACTGTTGTGTGGATATCAGAATGACAATACAGTATACTGCAATATAGGTGTCTTCTCACTCTCAGTTAAATTAATTTCTTTAAAGTCTAAACATCTTAATGATCTTAAAAGCTTCAAACTAAAGGTGAAAGCGGTTTTCTGACCTCTGTGATTCAGTGCAGTTTTTCCAGTAACTATCATTACAAAATAGGTCAGCACGGCTCTTATTTCCCAATAAAAGGTCTGCAGGTCAGTGTCAAAGGAGGGCTGGGGATTGGATCATTGAAGAGATGGCAAATACAGAGTGGAGAGGAGAGTATTCCTTTTTTCCCCTTTATTTCCCTTCAAAGTGCACTTAACCTATCAATTTCTTTTATCCCTCCCCTATATCCACATGGAACATTTCTTAAAGATGTAGGAAGAAAACAAACCTACATTATCTGTCAATCAAATAGTGAGGCAAGTCTTATTTTAACATATAAAAACAGACATGCCAATATAAACTTACATACACAGATACCACATACAGTATGATAAATTTCATTGAGGGGGGTTTCAAGAGAAACAGTATTGGGAAAAAAGAGAACTTTTCTGATGTCAAATTTCCCCCAGTAACACGGACAGGCTCATGAATATCCACAACCGCAGAAAAACACACAAAAGTGACACACCATCAAACTTTGGCTATCAAGTACTGCTTCTCCTCCACGCAAAGATGAAGTCATCCATTTTCAGGCAGCGCTGTCCTCATATCGCATGAATTCATCTTTTTTTCCCCAGACACGCTGACAATTTATCAGTCTGATTGTTGAAAATGAATGAGGAAATTTGCAAAGTTAAATACCATCATTATCAAAAATGAAAGAAATTACAGCTAACCTAATCTATCTAGAATGTGTCGCTATAGGTGGCAGCAAAATTTGTATTGGCTCTATCTTAGCTCCCGTGATTTTTGTATTGTAGCCGTCTTCTTTGAGACATTGGCTGTCACTTTTGGTTTGTCCAGGAGGGATCAACTAAAATAACTGTCCAGTGAAATAACACTTCAAGTCCCGAAGGAGTTTAAAAGAAAGAGAAGATGATGCATAGCAGGAGTGAGGCAGAGAGAAAAATGGGGGAGATTTAAACCGTTTCTCCAACTGTTGTGATGGGGATGAGATCGCTAGCTAACAAAATGGACAAGCTCCAGGTGCTAACCAGGTCTCAGAAAGAATATTGAGTGCAGTATCATGTGTGTCATCCAGACATGGCTGCATGAACACATCCTAGACTTGAATTGCATCTGTACACGGTTTCAACACGGTACGTGCAGACCACAATAAACAACTCAGTGGGAAACTGAAGGGAGGTGGAATTGCAGTGCTGGTTAACCACCGTTGGTGTCATCCTGGACATGTCACTGTTAATGAGGAGATCTGCACAAGAGACATGGAACTGCTAGCTTCTTGCATCAGACCTGAACAAGCCTCTCACATTCCTTCTAGCAGCCTGAAGAAAAGAAATTCACTACAATATTGAATTTCCCTCTGGGATCAATTAAGTATTTTTTCATTTTATTTTCATTTCTAAAACTGCCATATTTGGCTCTTATTACCATCTGAAGTATGTATATTGTGCTTATGGGGGAAAAAAACGTTAGCTTTAGAAAAATCATTTTCCGACCCATCCCCCAAGTGAGGAAATACAAGGCACTTACAGAAAAACCAACAGACTCATGATCAGCTTGTACCCCATGCTGTTACATCTATCAGAGCCCCCACCATCAATGAATAACCACCACACCCACACAAATATTCAGAATTATTTATTGATACTAGCACGTGATTTATTCACCCTCTAATATTCACTTACACTTTGTCTCTGTGTGAATATTATCATATTATATTTTTCTTGTAAAGTTTCTTTTCCATACATTTAAGTTTGTACTTTAACCCTATAATGCCAAACATATCATTCGATACATACAAATAGTATGAATCAAAACTTTGCTCAAAAACCTGCAGTATACAATATGATGCCTGTCTTCTGCCCCCTTATGGATACCAGGAAGAATAATTTTACAACAATATAGACATATCACACAGTAATAAAAGGTAAATAGACTTTTAAAAAAAGGTCATTTTTTTCACATTTTGTTAAGGCCAAAAAATAGACTTAAAAAAATAGAGTTTTATCCCCAGTTTTTCTTTGGTTGGGCTATGGTTAATCATGCTGCTAAACTTATTTTCATTGTTCCTGTAACAAGGACAATAAAGATCAATAAAATCACAAAATAACAGAAAAATTTTGAGGGACTTCTACTGTAAATGTGCATGCGCTAAGGATAACTTCTCTTTCCAGATGAAGTCCTATTCAAACCCTTTCACACTCCTGCATCTCTTTGCTAACATTCTCCTCAGGACTTCTCTCTCTTTCTCTCTCAATAGTGTCACTTCCAACACCACACTGTCCTTCTTCGTGTCAAATTAAAGTGATGGAAATGAACTTGAGGAGACGCTAATTGCAACTGTCAATCCAATCTAGGTCGTGGCTGAAAGACAGGGGCTCCCTAGCACTTCATCAGTCTTCATTAATATTGAAAGGGTTTGCTGAGGAGCATGGGGCCAGCGTAATCTGCGCTCATCTAACAGTGCATCAGAAATTAGGAAGCTGGGGAGGACACTGATGGTGCCTGAGGGACAAATATGCCAGTCAAAAAGAAAAATGAAGAAAGATGTCAGGATATAGGCGTGGAGTGTAGGAAAAGATGCTGCCTTTGAATGAACACAAACTGGAATTTATAGGGAAGTTACGTGGTGTTTTTTTTTAACTGATATTAGTAAAAGGATCATGAATAGATTTTTTCCACATTCAAACAACTTTTGATATGCCAGATCTGCACAATATCCACAAACAAACAAACAATCTCCTTCGGGAGATATTTAGATCCACTCGCGTACAGCCATTAACAGCCATTAACTTTTAGTGGTGGCTTCGAAGACGTCCCTTCCAAGCCGCACCACAGTGCCTGTAATGGCTGTAAATAATGACGGATCACCACAAAAAAGCAACTCCAAGCCACTGTGAGCTCACAGGGGGATCAGACCAGCGTTTCATAACTCATTGGAAGGCATTTTGTGGCAGAAATTGCCTTATTTAGAGCCTGTGTGAACTTGCGCCATTCACTCCCTTTTTATTGCTTGTATTGATGTATGCTGATTGTGAGTGGATCTAAATATCTCCTGAAGGAGTTCAAGTTATACCTATTCTGGGTGAGTATATGATTGTATTTCATGCTAGAAAATAGGTCCAAGTTGCAAAATGCAGAACTTTCCCCTTAAGTTATGCTTTAAATGTTAACATCAGTCTTGTATTTTTTTTTTTTCTTAAAAACAATTTTCTAAAACTATTAATTTAGAAAAATTGATTATTGCGCTTCTGGTCCTATAATCCACACATGCATACAGGTCTGCTGAAACTGTCAGCAATTTTAAATCAGGGTTAAAAACTTTTCTATCTCCAGCCTTTTATGATTGATTTTTTTTTCTTTCTATAATTTTCTTATTTTGTGATTTTACTTTTGTTTTTAATTCCCTTTTCTTTCTGCACTTTGCTGTAATGTTTCTAATGTTTTTCTTATGTAAAGCACCTTATATTCTCATGTACATGAAATGTGCTATACAAATAAACTTGCCTTGCCTTGCCTACATGTCAAAACAGTGCTTTTGGTCTGTTTCTGAAAAAGACCTGCCAGCATCAATGATTATGACCACTTAACAAGCATGATTTATGAACACTGTAATTTATACAAATAAAATGTATCATTATCATAAGAGGGATGGTTTGGAGAAAGCCTAATTTGACATGCACACAACTGCACATACATGGAATTAAAGTGTTGACACGTCACTCTCCAGTAGAATTCCCATAAGGCTTGTAATCACCTATCCAGAGGGTAATAATCTGATGCATCAATCAGTTTATACCTGATTTATACAAATCATGGAAATGTACCCATGCTTTTCCCCTTCTTTTTTCCATCTGTCCATATTTATTCAAATTTGGTTTAAAAGGAAAGTTTGAAAGAACCACTTGACAGACATGACAGAGAAAAACTTATTTTTGTCTTTACTCTCCACACCTCTCTTTCTCTCAATTCAATTCAGTTAAATTCAATTCAATAAGCTTTACTAGCATGACTGTAGAGCTATAATATTGCCAAAGCCATTACCATGTTACAAATGAGGTATAATTAACAATCAGAAACTTGCAAGAATGATCAAAGCATATATAAATACAAAATAACAGGTATACACTTACATGTAATACTGTATGTGCTGACAACATGAAAGCAGAGTGTGTGTTTTAACAACTAAATATGAGCAGGTGTGTCAGGTGTTGTCCCTCAGGTTGTGGCATAATCTGACGTATTTCCCTCCAAGAATGTGTTGCATTTTGCTTTGGTTGGGCACAGAATCAAAGTCACCAACTACATTTTCTATTTTTGAGATGAACTCTTTTCTTATACCTTTATATTTGCTGCGATGCAGCAGGAAGGTGTCTCTCTCTCCATCTGTCTTTGTGGACAGAGCGGACAAACCTCTCTGGGCAGCCAGGTGTCTACCTTTGTCTATGGACAAGCTATGATCACTAATTCCGCACTTGGTCAAAGTCTTTCTCAGCGTGTCATCAGTCACAGTGCTCAGATATTCTGTGTCTGTTTAGAGCCAAATAACACTGGAGTTTGCTTTGTGATTTTGTGACAGATGTCCGATAGTCTCAGAGTCTCTCAGTCTGTCAGTCTTTATCTCTCTCTCAGCTATTGGAAATGGACCCATAAACAGAGCTATAGACTCCTTGACTATTCCCAGCAGTTCGGGTTAAACATACTCAAGTTCTGGATCAATTTTAATGTCAGGGTATCTTTGAAAGTTATAATACTACATTTGATGTAGATATATTGTTCTGTGTTATAAAGCTAAAAGTAAAATCCACCGATTGGTCTATGAGCTCCCATTGTCAACATCTCTCACCAGAAAACTGCAATTAAATTAAACTTTCCATGATATCACACATCTGATCCTGTACTAGTTCTCCTTTATATTTACTCCATATATTCACCATATTTTCACTTGTACATTATTAATTATCTCAGTTAATCATGCAGCCTGATGAAGAGGGATAGAAATTAACAGTAACATATCAAATCAAGTCATTATATGAGATATGAGATATTTTGCTTACAGTAAGAGGAAAGCTTCAGACTGACTGCTCATTGGCTTTCCTCATCCTTGTGTTATGGGGGTATGCGCTTGCTCACTCCCCAACCCCTATCAACCCATAAATGACCCGGTTAGTCTAAAGCAAAGCAAGGTCACGTTAACTGGGACAGAAAGTGCTAAAAAGTATCTTCCCCATTGGTGATGACTAAAGTATACAATTTGAGTTGATTGAAATTCAAAGATAAAACAGTCAAAGACATATTTCGTTCCCATCCCTTACTGAAGTTAGAAAATGTAGTTAATCTATATCCACCCAATGGTAAACCCCTGCTCACTGGAAGACACGTTGTGGTTTCCATCTGCTAAGTATCACTATGACAGCTGTGAGTTACTTGAACAAGTGTGAGGTCAAGAGCACACTCCATTGAAGTGTCACTGAGGACAAGTTAACAGACTACAGCCATTATTTCCTGAACAAGTCTAGAGAACAAATGTTGAAAATGAGGGCAGGCTATATAGACATCTTCAAACATGCATTAATTATTAAAAATATGTGAGTAAAACCTAAAACAAATGAAAACTCATTCATATTGTGCTTCCATGGGCAGTGCATATTTTACATTATACACTCTACTCAAAGTAGAGTAAAAACCTGCCACTTTGGCAGGTGATACATTTTGTTGAAGCTAATGAGAAGAGCCGCCAGTGCTGCTCAGCTGCCAGTGGGTGGGATTTTAATATGATGGGCACACCAAGTGGCAAATCACATGCTAGGAAAAGAGGACTATACCATAATGTAAAAGAATTAAGGGTGCAGTTTAGTGGTATAGGCCCAGAGCAGTTTCAATAAAGATGTCTCAGTATTCCCATCCACCATACATTTCTAGAAATTATACCCCTTGCTAAACAGTTCATAGCTAATTGTTCTAAGGTAGATATTGAGGGGATGCATCATAATTGATTTTGTTGTGTTTTAATTAAGCTTCTCAACTGTAAATATTTAAAGAAAGGATTATTGTTACTGTATATCAAATTTATCAACACTTTCTTGTTATGTAATCTGCATGTGTTGCAGAGTTTACAAATCCTGTTTCTCTTTGCCCAAATTTCAAACTCCATCTGCTATTGCTGGAATAAAGTAAGTCATTTCTCCAGATTGGACTGAAGAGAGAGAGGTTGTTTCTCTTAATGTTTCAATGTTAACACTGCAAAGATATTGCTCAATAGAGGTAAGATGTTGATATTCCTTTTTAAGATTCTTGACATTAGCTAAACACAGGTAAGTGGGGAGTGGTAAACTTAATAGAAGTCCCTCCATTTCTTTCCCAGACGGTGTGTCTTTTTCAGTAAAAGAAAACATTTAAGCTTTTAGCTGTTCTGCCCAATAACACCAAATAGGATAAGAGCATTTGAGTTGTCCTCGATCATAAGGCAAATGTAATAGCAATAATTGAATCCTGACATGTATTATTCCATAAACATCTAACAATCTTTGAAGTTGATGGAACATGTTATTATGGGGGGAGTGGAATAGATTTAGATAATATATACATTTTAAGGATGTTTATTTCCTATGAGTGGACTGTGAGTATCAGTCTATTAAGACATTTTGACAATTCTTGCATTAATGGCTCATAATTGTTTTCTACAATATATTTGATTCATGGGACAATCTGATTGCAAATATACAATAATACATTGAGTGGGTCTTTCAGGGGGACTTTTGTTTATATATTTTCTATTTACTATTATATATACTAACAGCATAAGACCTGTTAGAAATATGACATAATATAAAACAGCGCCATAGCGCTTTTTTTTTTCCTTTTTTTGGCAATTTCCCTCTATGGTTATAAATGTATAATACATAAAATAACAAAATGCTGATCTCCTCCCTGCAGCAGACAGTAGTAGGAGGGGAGGAGGTTGAAAAAAAATTTGTAATCAAAAATGTATTTGCTAGCTCACACAAGGAACAGGCACGATGCAACGTCTGTGCTAGCTTTTCTTTTTTGTGTAATTTCTTACAACTAAACAAAAACATCACACCAGGATGTTATCTGGTTCCGACTTGTAATTTCAATTTTTGTATGCAAATTCGTGTTCTGCTTAAAATATGGGAAACAGATACAAGGGATGAAAATATGGATTTAAATGCTGACGCTGAAACACTGCGTGTGGCTAAAGCTCACCGCCACACTGTCGGTGAAAATGTGCATATGTGAGATGGAGGTAAAAGCCTCACTGCTGAAATGCAGGTATTAATCACTGTGCAAGCGTTGATTCATCTGTTGAGGAGGCAGTTTGGAAGATGGACTGTATTTACTGCTAAAGCTGTTTGAGGGGCTTTGCAAGGCAGCCATCAATCTCTCAGCTATCTTCAAAAGAAGGAGCCAATGCACAGGCATCAGTTTCAATCACCTTCCAGAGACAGGTGGTATGGTAAGCTGCGGCTCAATAGGTTTTTTTTTATTTCTTCTCCTTAATTCTTTTCTTCTCTACCTCAAGGTGAATTTTTCCCTCCTTTGGGAAACATGTTATTAATGTATCTTATCATAATAATAATAAAATTTCCTAAAAATACATACTGCACCCTGCCCTTTGGCTCCCTTGCTGTTTGGCACCTCGTGTTCCTAATTAGCATCTTCAATTAACCCATTTTAATTGCCATCCATGAAAAGGTGGAGGACCCTGGCATGTTGGTGCCACAGGGAGACATTTTGTAAATGATTGGTGGTTTACTGTAGGCATCTAAAGAAGGGATTGTACTTAAAGTCTTTGAACTGCAACTTGCAAACACTAGCTTTATGTAATTCTAGCTTGAAAAGCAAAGGTAAAAATGTTTCAAGGTGCATATTGTTTCTGTGTAGCTGAACAGCAAACCCAATTGCCTTTGAAATCCCCCCCCTCAATAAACACAGATAAATATACACACGCCCTCACTTATTTTAATCTAAGACAGTGGGGCCTGATGCCTCTGCAGGAGTTTAATGGTAGCAGTTAAACATCCATTGCTGCTACATTCTTAATATAATCTTGGTTTTGTTTCACATCACAGGGGTTATTTTCTGAATTGCTCTGCACAATGCAGAACACTTAATGACCATGTTTTGTTCTGGTGATCCCAATCAATCTTGATGTTTGGGTCAATACATACTGAATACACTAGAGGAGACAGTTTGGCCCATTACTTTTACCTGATGTGAACAAATCATTTTGCCATATTATCTTTAAAGTCATTGCTGTAGGGAGCAAAATATGAAAACACAACTTGCTTTGTTGTGGGGCTGTGTCTTCTGCAAAGCCTCCTTGGCCCAGTTTATTTGCACAGCAATATTGCCCCAATAATGCAGTCAGCACTTCAGTGCAACACCAAGGGAGCTCCCAAGCCCCCCAGATAGACTGAAATCAATTGGAATTGGAGGATGTTAGCAGTGCAGAGTTCAGGCAGCATAGTCTGGGGTGATGTTTGTCACACTTGAAAGTCTGACAGAGGTCAAGAGGAGCAGTTAATTTGACCAAAAAGAAGACAGTGTTTTCTTTCTTCTGGAAATTGCCATGCAAAAAACACAAAGTTGTTACCCTTGTATTAGTGCTCTGGCCCTTTAGGAGCACAGGCCAGCCATCAGCTGCCAATGTGTTTACAGTATGGGGCTGAGTTATGAAAGGATTGCAGGTACTAAAACGTGGGCAAAGAGGTTTGCCCACACTAAAATCTGCCGCAGCTGATCTATCCAAGCTGCAAACAGAGGATTGCACCTTTTATCCTGGCAAAACTGCGCAGCTTTCCACTTTGCGTTTCTGCTGCCGATGAATATGTAATATGGGCGTTCCTATGAAGCACGCAACTAGTTTGCAGTGGTTATTTTTGCACTACAAAAAGCAGGTGCTAATTGGCACAACAGTATAGCATGGAAGGTCGCCCAGATTACGCACAGTACGCATCCACTTTGTCCCCTGCAGGACCTGCTGCTGCACTCTGGACCCGCTGGCATGGACATCCCACACTACCACCCGACCGCCTTCCTCCGGTTCTCTTGCATTTTTGCCCATCGTCAGCCCAGACACAATGACCAGCTGCCTTGTGTGCGCGGCATTGGCTCGAGTGTCTGGCCTCAGCGATGTGCCACACATGACACTGCATGCACCCCGTGGGTCACGGCTGCAGACCCCGACACACCAGTTATCTGCTCCTTGCAGAAAGTTAGGTTGACCTGATCCTAAATATTGGTCAGATGAATTTCTTCTGACAACCCTGCAGGTCTTATTTGCCAATTTTTTATTCCAAGCATTTTTTTCTTTGGTTCTCTGTCTTGCCTCCTCCTCTTAACTTTATCCGCTATTCTTCTGTTTTTCAAACTGCATTAAATTTTTTGCGGATATTTTCATTTAAAATCCTCATTTAAATACTGCTGGTTAATGATAACAGGTGCTATCTCAATGGATCAGCCGCTAACCGTGGAAACATAATCGGAGCAAAATTGCACAGCAAATGTTAAATAGCGCAGCAGTTTAGCCCCTGTCATAGATCAGCCCTTATGTGTTCATCAAACCAAAATTGAACTACTGTTCTTTGGGTTGATTTTTAAGGTATCAGATTTATTTCTTTACCAGCTTGCCTCAGGTCCGATTTGAACTTACCTTCACAATCAAAACATTTCTTCTTTAGCTCCCTCATAAAATGTAACGCATTGTTTTTTCACATATACTGATATAGGCACTTGTTTTATATTTTAGTCTACTGATAACCCTCAGTCACTGGGTTCACCTGTTCAGCTGAAGAACACAATTACTGTATTTTATAAACCACTCATAATTATCCTAAGAAATC
>JBBDHI010000013.1:17607042-17621039 GCA_037177115.1 Craterocephalus stercusmuscarum | reverse complement strand
GAGGAACTGGTGGGCGGGATAAAGTAAGGGAGGCAGCCTTCAGCTTTTCCGCTGGGTCCTAGTGCTCGACGAATCTCTGTTTAATGTAGCAAAAAATAGTTTTTGGACAGTTACAGAGTACAGGGGACCAAAACAGCCTTTTGAAAAAGTGCAGGGGACATGTCCCCCGTGTCCCCCCCTAAAACTACGTCCATGCATTGCGGAGACCCTTGTGCAACATTAGTTGCAGATGTTTTATCTTATTCTTTTATTGTAGCAAACACTGTCTTAGGCCCTTTAACAAAAATATTTATGAAAAACTAAGTGAAATTTAGAAGTCTTGCCATGAAGTTCACACATTTCATTGTTCCCAGTGGAACTATATACTGCAACATTGACTGAACACTGTGTATTAAATAACCCAACTCCAGAAAGTTGCCTCCGGCTTCAGATGTTACATGTAAACTTAGTGGCACTGTACTTGTGCATTATATTCCAAAGTAGTTGTTTGATTGGATTATAACATATTCTCAAATTTTTAGGGTAAGTCCTAAACTTTACAGACTAGCTGTGATTGCTAAACACAACCAAAAAGAGCAAAAACAAAAGAAACAAATAGAGAATCAGCTCTGTGTGAACAAAAACATCCAAATGATGAAAAACCTCAAAAAAAGTATCTGTATTGACATGGCCTTCATTCACACAGGTTCTACAAAGTTTAATCCACATTGAGCCCTTGTGATCTCAAGGCCCCATTAGGATGTCAGCAAACTCAAGTTGTCCACTGCTATCTGTCATCATCATTGTCAACATAATCTTTTGTTGTTTTCATGGTTGTTATCATTGTAATATTTACTTAACATTAAGCTGTTAGCCAAAGCCTTTGTAAAACTGCATGTCAGACATAATACTGCAAGCTGAACTAAAAGAAATTACCTTCACAGAAAGTTCATGGGTTGCTTATCAAGCTGGGGCTGATGCCGACCTGACCTATGGAGGGAGTTAAAACTGTGTTGCCAAGCGACAGCCCTCAAACATCACAGCTCTAGAGGAGCCAACCAAGGCTACATTACAAAGTATTAAAAGTAACTTTTACTGGCTGCCCAAAATTTTCTGACCACCCATTTTCTTTACTTTATTTTATTTTTCTTTATTTCAAGATTTTACTTCGGCTAAGCCGTAGAGGTCACGTTTTTGTCTGTTTGTCTGTCTATATGTTAACAATATAACTCAAAAAGTAGCAGAGCAATTCAGAGGAAACTTTCAGGAAATCTCAGAAATGGGGCAAGGAAAAAACGGATTCGATTTTGTGGGTTATCTGGATCACTATGGATCCAGGATTTTTTTTAAATGTTCTTTATTATTTGGAGTTAGTAACTATAATGGCAAAATTATCCCTAACTCAAGATATAACTGATAAATAAAAATTGAAAAACTACAAGATAACATCATGGTAGATATTATAATCCAACATTGTTTGACCCAGATCATGTTGACATTTTGGAGCTGGTGATCAAGAAGGTTCAAAATATAGGTGAACATATTCTTCTCCGGTGACTGACCTGGTGAGGAGCTTGAAAAGTGGTGACTGCTGTGAGTCCAAAGTTACTCAACACCCATGGCATAGCTCCTTAGTTTTTGTGGTGTCAAGCCAAGAACTTTCTTAGAAGATGCAAACGAGTGGATCAACCATCTGATGGTAGGCAGTCGTTGCATTTGCGTCTGTCGCATGAGCTACTAAAGCCAAATACTGTAATTGGCTTATTTAAAAAGCACAATTCCTTCACTGCCACAGGACTCATTATTAATTTAGACTAAACAGAATAGGAGATTAAAAAAAAACACCCTTGGTGTTTCTCAGGCTTTAAAAACTGTTTGGAAGATCTAAAACCATTAACCAGCACTTGCTGTGACCTGTCCTGCAAAAAGCTGTTAATCCACAGGACCAGTGCTGGTTAACATCCAACGCTGTTCCTGTGGATTAACTCCACAAGTAGCTTTACAAGTCAAAGTATTCCAATGTTGGTGTTAACACTATTAAATGCCAAAGAAAAGTCCACAAATGAAATCCTGGTGTGGAGATTTGTCGAGTGCAGCTGCTTCCCCACAAAGTCCAAAAGAGTCATATACTCCGCCCTTGGCCTTGAGTGTACCCAGTTGGTCTGCCACTATGCTTTAGAGGTGGGTGTACATAAAACGTCCAAAGGGTGACAGGTCCAAAGTATTAAGGTCTAGCATGTGACTACTGAGATATGAGATGTGTGATTCCTTTTTGTAGTGGGGTACGCAGCCGGAAGAGCTGAAGAGCTTGGTGAAAATCCCACTTAGTGGTGTAGAACAGTTAAACACCTGTCCTCTGAGCTTATCAGGGGCCCAAGGGTTTGTGTGCATTTACTCTGACTTCTTAACTAATGCAGGGGCCAAGTAGGACGACCTCAGGGTGGGGTCGGTCCTGCGCAATGTAGTGATCCTGCTGAGAAATATGTCGACCTGCAGGGGGCTGGGTCCAGGCAGTTGATCACTCCATGATTGGGGGCCATCCCCATTATAATGTTCAACCCCTGCCCCACTTCCATAGCAATCTCCAAATGTTAAGTTATGTTTCACGCCATCTTTATAGCAGACTTTCAACAATTTGGTCTTTCTTCTACGGTCTTCCTGACTGTGACATTATCCTCAGAAAAAATATAGCAGGTCAGCACATCAGTCAGGATGTTAAAATCATTACAACAATCCTCAAAGAACAAGTCCACATCAACAAGTCCAGTGGCCATGTCTATATGAGAGTTTTAATTCCCATTTTATTTAGAATAACATTTGTTATAAAGAGATGAAAAATTACCATATAAACACTTAATTCAAAATTAAATACGACAATTCCAAATGTAACTTAATTTTGAAGTAGGTGGCTTATTTAATCCTAAAGTAAGATAATTATTTCATCCAAATTAAATAATTCCTTGATCATGTATATGTTCACTCTGCTTTGAATCACTTCTGGTTATTCAGCTCATGCTTGTTCCCTTGTCCTCTCATGATGACTAAACACTCCCTGCACGCCCCCCAAGCGTTGGACTCAAGCTGCGACTATTTAAGTGAAAGTGAAGTAGTATGCTAACGTCCAGCTGCTGCTTCAAAACTAGAATCTAAGTCATGCTATTTGTGGTTTTCCATGTTGTAGCTAAAGGAAAAGAAACAGGAATAGAGCTGGGCACAGGTACATCGCTTCCACCTTCTGTCCAATCAGAACCCTTCTCAACCCCCAGATATAAAGCAGAATTAAATAAAAGGTAAATAAATGTTTTTTCCATGTAATCTTCTATTCTGGATGACTATTTCCATGTAAACCTCGAGAAGAATACTCCAGTTCTGAATGATCTAAATCAGAATAATGAATTCCAGGGAAATGCGGGTCATAACAGTGATCTGGGTGAATTCACAAGGCAAACTGTGTGGTCTAAATAAGACAACTATCAGTTCCTAGTTCCCGCAGCTCTCAGTCTCCTTCACTTCGTCATTACACGGCCACTTGCTTTTGACAGCCATGCAGAGCCCGCCCCCTGCTGACTTTCGTGTTTTGGCTGCCTTCCTGTCGAAAACAAACTTTAGTATTTTTTTTCCCCCACAACCCATACAACAGGCATGACTGACACAAAAACAGTAAATAAATAATCTGGACAATTTATGCAATAAAACATCAATAATATAACATTCAATAAGACAATAAAAGCAGTTTTCACTCTTTTTTTGTTTTGTTTTTTTCCATGTAACCCAAATTCTCACACACAACTGGAACCACACAAGTCTACCCAGAATATCAAGTAGCACCTACACATGCATATACATGTGCACCTGTGTATATACATGCTTATGATAAACTTGCAGGGCACAGAACTCAAGAGACTAACACAGTGGGATGGTCTCCATAACAAACAACCACACACACACCAACATGCATAACTGTCAGCTTGAGGCAAAACAGTTTACATTAATCCTCAAATCTCTGTTGGCCCAAACATTTGGTGCATGCCTGTGCTTGCTGAAGCAGAAGTAGAAAAAAAACAGCTTGATCAGGACAAAAGAAAACACACACACACACGCACACGTTATGGCATCAGTTCAGCTGAGCAGACAGAGGGTGTGAGATATGTTTCATAATAGTGCAAATGCAGACCGGCTTGACAAGCCTATGAGCCAAAGTCAAGCTTTGGGTTCATGTGTGAGTGAGTGTGTGAGACAATGCTATAGTGCTGTCTCAAGGATTTGAATTTTTTGGTAATTGTCGCTTGTTCGCTCTTGTATTTTCCAGATTACAATTTTCTACCATGTAAACCAAAAACATTGAATGATATCAGGATAAATAGCTGGCTACACATTAGCCCTTAAAGCTATGGGGTTTAAAATTTTAGACTCAAAAATTGTTTATATGAATATTTTGGGGCAACAGAACCTTTTTCATTAAAAAAAGGACTAGAAAAAAAGTAAAATCATAGAGTATTTCAAGTTACATGGCTTTGGAGATTATTACATATATGCTTTTTTACTGAGTCATGGCTACGTAAATATGAAATTTCATAAAAAAAACATGCTGTTGTGCAAAAACAAATTTCAAAAAGTCATCCTTAAAGTAACTTCTCACTTTTTGATCCTGCTCAACAACCGTGACTGCTCTTTGTTTGGGATACAAATGAAAAACCTTGTTATCTTTAATATGAATAAATATATACTTTCTAACAACAACATGTAAGTCGGCAACACAAGGTTGTCTCCTGGCATGGTTTCAATGACAGAAGTGAGCCTAGGAAAAACCTTGATTTTGGAATATATCAGTGTTTCAAGCCTTTAAAAGGCATAAGAAAGATACCTTTGTTTTTCACTTATGTTATCAGACTTTGTTATAACATGGCTGCTTACAGAAGAAATCATGTGCCCATTAGTTCTATGAGACAGTTTGGGAAGTTTCAGGACTGTGTGATCAGGTACAAAATGAAAAAAATGAGCAAATGCTATAAAATCCTATTATTGATTTATTCTGCAAGGTAGCACTATAAATGGCTATGTCTTGCAAACTTGGAAAAGTGAACCTATTAAATTCTTCCACCTACAAGCTCTATACAGTGGTCAATTCAGTGAAAATTGTTACTGCCCAGAGGCCATGAATTTTTTCAGCTAAGACTCATGTAAAGGCTAAAAAACTGGGCTTTCTCTATACCTAAATAAGGAAGGACAGGTTATTAACCCATTAAAAACTGTAACAGAAATGGTCCTACAGTGACGACACGGGAGTCTGATTGGAGCACAGCATCTTCCCCCACCTAGCTGCTACTTCCTGATTGGACCAGATCTCCTTTAAAATGGCTGCACCACCACACTTCAGGGACACATGAGCAGATTGTGTTTCCACCACAGTTGTCTCCTGGTCAAACATGTTTGAATGGCTCCATGTTTGATTGCTCACCTTATGCCTCATTTGACTGGTTGTGTTTATTTTACTTAACTTACCCTTTTGGTTGTCCCGCTCATTTGTTTTATTTGTATTTCAAGTTCAGTCTGCAGTTTCTTTCCTTTAGAGGCCACAGGCTGTCATTTGTATTATTTGTGGTTTTGTCATGGGACAGTTTTCTTATTTTGGTTTTGTAAAATTAGGTTTCCTTATACTTGTTGTCTGACAGGGGATTTACTTGTGTATTGGGTATCTGGTAAGACTTGTGTTGCTTCCCTTTCTCCCTGGACCTTAAAAGGGGGACGTAACATAAATGGGGGCTTGTCCGGGATATGAACCCCATCCCCGGAGATTCTTGTGTTTGGGCAGTTGTTGTGGTAAGGGTGCTTTTGCATTGTGAAAAGGGTAATAATGTCACAGCCATTTGATATTGAGTGTTTCCTGCGGGAGCCGTCGAAAGACAGATCATGCATTATTAGGATCTCATCTTCAGATCTCCTGCCTGAAGCAACTCAGAAAGCAGGAATTGAAGGATTTGATTGCACGGAGGATGGAGGTGCAAAATTTATTTGTAGTTGCCTCCATGTCAGCTGATGCTGATGACGGTCGTGAAGCCGCAACGAGTCCTGAAGAAGCAGGACCATTGTTGGGCAGTCCCAGGAAGGCCGAAGCCTCTGATGGTCCAGGTGACTGAGGAGCCTCCTGGAGCTATAGGAGGGGAGTAAGAGGGAGTAAAGGTGAAAATGCCTTTTTCTCTTCCCCGCTTCAACCCGCTTTCAGGCAGTGAGTCTGAGCGCTCACAAGCACGGGAAGGAGACCGTGTTAAGCTATGCCGCATGTTGCAGTATGAGGCTCAGAACCGGGCTCAGCAGAGCCAACTTGAGTTGAAACTCGAGATTAGAAAACTAGAAATAGAAGCAGATAAAGCTGTGCGGATTCGCCAGCTGGAGCTAAATGCCCAGAGTGGGACTAGACCTGCACAGGTGTAAGCTGCATCTTCTACTGCTCCTTCCTCTTCTGCACCCCAAGTCCTGTTGATATTGCTGGTGTGGTCGCTTTGGTGCCAGAGTTTCAGGGGACAGAAGTCGATTCCTACTTTGCAGCTTTTCGCTGGCCCCCTGATATCTGGCCCATGCTGGTGCAGTGTAAAATTTGTGGCAAAGTTCGGGAGGCAGTTGCCGCGTTAACGCTTTCTGAGAGTTTACAGTATGATGTAATGAAATCTGCTGTGTTAAAGGCATATGAACTGGTCCCCAAAGCTTACAGGCAATGTTTCAGAAATTACAAAAAGAACCCTTCTCAGTCCTATGTGAACTTCGCCCGCGAGAAAGGGAATCTTTTTGATCATTGGTGTGCTGCGTGAGATGTTTTCTCATTTGATGATCTCAAGAATTAATTTTGTTGGAAGAACTTAATAATTGTACTCCTGAAAACATTTGTTATGCATATGAATGAACAAAAGGTGAACTCGATGTCAACTGCCGCTGTTTTGGCAGATGAATATGTACTGACCCATAAAAGCACTTAAAATTTTCTGCAGAAAAGCCGCACTGTGCTTGACGCACAGAAAACACTGAGTAAACGTGAAAGATAATGTTTTTATTGTCATAAGCCTGGACATCTAACATCTAACAGCAACTGTTTAAAGCTGAAAGGAAAAATTCAACCTTCACTGGGATGAGGGGCTGAGCTTTGTTTTGTTTGCCATTCATGATGCGACTCAAGAATCCCTCTGGTTTAGCCCTGCTGAACTAGTATTCAGACATTCTTTGCGCAGACCCTTAAACCAATTAAAATAAGTAATGTTGGAGGATGCGTCAAACTGCAAGAGTGATGTGTTGCAGTACGTATCGCAGTTCCGTGAGCGCTTACATTGGTCTCGTGACTTCGATCGCCAGAACTTGAAAGACTCACAGCAGTCAATAAAGCGTCGTTATGACCGTTCTGCCATGCAACGTAGTTTTGAGGCGGGAGACAAAGTACTTATGTTACTCCCCACATTTGAGGCGTCACTTGCCGCTAGATTTGATGGACCGTTTGTTATCTCGGAAAAGTTAAGCGACACTGACTACGTCATTTGTACACCTGAGAAACATAAAAAGGTATATACAGAGAGATCCACTTTGTTTGACTGAGGCGCCTGCACCTGAGAGGGCCAAGCCTTTTGTTGCAGCCCTCATCGTGACCAAATTAAGAGTTGATCCTGACAAAGAGCGACTAACTGTTCGCTTTACAGACCAAAAAACACAGCGTCTATTAGATTATAAGATGATAAAGACTATGCCTTTGACCTTGTCTTATTTAGATGAGCTTCAGAAAAATTAACTCCTTTCCGTGGTGGATGCCTGATGGCACCCCGAGGTTTATCACCGAGTACAGAAAAGTGAACTCTGTGACAGTTCCTGATGCATATCCGATACCCCGAATAGAGGACTGCGTAGACATGATCATTACGGCTAATTATGTTAGAAAACTCGATCTACTGAAGGAATACTGGCAGTTGCCCCTTACAGAACGTGCAGGGGAAATCTCAGCTTTTGTAACCACGGATCGCTTTCTCCAGTACACGGATATGCCATTTAGCATGTGCAACGCCCCGGCGACTTTTCAGTGTCTGGTTAACACGTTCTTCTCGGATCTGTCATAACAGCCAGAAACAAACAAGAAACCATGCTAATCTTGGTGATGAACCGTGGTATAGACGAGCAACTTGACCTCTCCAGTTTCCATTTGAATGAATATGAATATTTTATGTCACTCGCATGCCAATAATGGTAAAGATTAAGGTTTTTTTTTTAATAAGTGAAAACGTGACTTGCATTGATTACACTTACAAACACACACAACTGCACACATAATTATTGTAATTCCAGCATAGGCCCTAAAACCAGGATCCATAGTGCTCAACAGTACGTACTGTCCTCTCATTCCACAAATACACTCATTCCAAAAATGTTCAAACTAAATCTGGCTTTAAAAATTAGATCACAGAGGGTCCCAGAAACACTCACAAACCTCCTCACACATCTAAATACAGATCACACCACTGTCAAAGTTGAAGGTAAACCACACATCACACACTCTGTCTGCACAGGCCAAAGTTTGTAATGCATGAAGTCTAAAGTATGAACATATATGAATAAACACAAAGCCTTGAGCAAGAACAGCATTCATTAATGCATCCATTGACTCAAAAATGAAGATTTGATCTCGTCATAGATGCACATAAATAGGCCATGAGAACTATTTGTACAGCTCGATATGATTCATCCTCATAAGGAAAAGGAGGAAAGGGACTCATCAATCAGTAATAAATCAATCTCAAGATGAAAAAGAGAGACACAGAACACAGGGCACAATCGATCTTTTTACCCAAAGTCAGCTCTTCAAAGTGCTGCTGTCTTCAGAGCACTCATTCCAAAAGAGGCTCAGACAAACTAATATGCTAACTGGATTTTTTTTGGTAAAGGTGCTGAAAGTTTTGAACATCACTGTGTTATGAAGTGACTGAGAAAGATGGTTTAATCATGAATTATGAATCGATCTGAAGTTTGCCAAGCCTTGTTTGCTCTTTGTCATCACATGCGAGATAATGATGACAAGGAGATTAGAAACTAGGTTTTAATGTATTTCACGAGGGCTTCACAAGAATACCAATGTGTTTGGTTTAATTCCTCTGTTCATAGTTTAAGCACGACACCCTTTTCTCAGTCTAGCCCTTTGTGGCCTGTTAACCTTTAGCCACGCTGCAGCATTGAAGAAACATCATGCTGATAACCAGGCAGACTCTTGAATACTATCAGATGTAAAAGCTGTGAGCGACTGCTTTTATTTACACATCAAATGACAGATTTTACATTCACTGTAGCCTGTTTATTGCTGGGAACATATTCTAAAATGCACAAATTAATTAAAATATTTAGAAAAAATATATTCATTATAAATGATCACTCAAGAGTGTTACACCAATTCCCCTTGTATTATATAGATATTTGAAAATTCCTGCCTCAAACAAGTCACGACGTCTGCGAGCACCCCACAGCGAGCCAGAGCGATTTCAGAGGCCGCCAAAACTTAAATCCAAGGATGATGTGGAAGAAACTGTTTTAATTGAGGCCTTGAGTTCATCAGACTGACAGACAGGAAGAGGGAGAGATAAGAAAAATAGGAGCTTTTAGTTTCCTCTCCTCTTTCAGACAACCCTCAGGAGCGTCCAGACGAGAAGGTATTCAAGTGCTAAATCCCTTTAATCTCACACATCAAAAAGCAACTCACGTGCAGCACTTAGCTGTCTGCAACCACTGAAATGAGCCTGGACTGTGCTGCTTCATCTATTCAACAAAATGTTTGAGTGTCCATGCAACAAATCTACTAGCTCTTACCGGAAAATATACAGCTATTTTTTATTTATTTTTAATTCCTTTCCCATCTCTTCCTGATAACATTTCCCCCCACCAATAGAATTTGCTCTGACTTGATTATGTGCTGAATGTAATATACCTCTTTGTAGTCATAAAATCCTGTTTACTTCTCTCTCAGCTGCAGCTCTTTGTCAATGTGTTATCAAAGTTCCCATTATATACATCATTCTTCCCATTTTCCCAACAGAAAAAGCAGTGTCAGGTGATGTGTGGCAGACAATTCCACTGCACCCTGCCCACCCACCTCCCCAAACCTTTTGTAATACAGCGAATTGACTCGAAAGGATAAATTAGTGTCACCACTCTGGTCCACCTCCCCATTGGGGGTTATCTCCCCTTTGCATCACAGCAACATGCATCATGTTTGATGGCTGCAGGCGACTATTTATGTCAGCTCAAACCCGCAGTTTTACAAACCTGGCCTCCATGCTATCAATCATAGCATCCTCTCAAACACTCACACAAGCAGGGGCTCACACTCTGAATACACACACCCATTCACTCCTATCAGCATGTGAACACAGGCAGACATCTATGTGAAGCTTGTAGACCTGGTATCGCTCATTAATGCACAGACACAAGATGAAGGTTTGCAATTTATGACGAATTTTGAGGGTTGGTCAGACAATGGGCCACTTTGTGTGTAGGTGTGTGTGTGTGTGTGTTTGTATGCGTGGGGACTGTCATTGCTCAACAGACAATGAAAAGTGTCAGTCAGGCTGCCGTCAAATTAAGAGAACGGAGGAAACACAGAACAGATGAAGCTTCGCAGAGATGAGGGATTTTAACAAAGACAGCATGTCAGCCAATATCGGCGGCTCGGCAGTGTACGCCTCTGCTGTGATCGCACAACTTGAAGATGACGGAAATGCTTTGTTTGGGATGCGAGACACTTCACATGTAGTTATAATAAAAACAAGGATTGGTACTAAACGTGGAGGTATTGAACATGCATCACATAAATAAATAAATAATAAATAAATAAATGACTGGCTTATTAAAAAAAGTCTATTCCAATGGCATCTAAAATGTAACTGAATTTTTTGCAGTGTGACAGGATAAATGAGTGCAACTTCGTATTCTGAAAGAAAAAAAAAAGTTACGTAAACCTCACAATCACTAATAAAATCCCGATGTTTTCATTGCTGCAAATTTTGTGTTGGATACATTTGCTCAATACCTCCTGAACATTTTGCCTTTCAACATTTGCCTAAATATTTAGCTAATAACTTCTTCATGCAAGCTTGCATTTTTGTTTTTTTATAACCACCACTCAGAGTGTATTCATGTGTCTCCTTATGTCAAAATGTATCATTTTTGTCTCACTTTTAAACTTGAAGAACAAGTATGGGCTTTAGTTAATACCACCCTTACTGAAATAATAAAATTCACTTAAACTTTAAACTCCCATGTCACAACCAAATCAAACTATTGGAGTATTTTTATATACGTATGTGTGCATCAAGCTAGCTGTCACACTGAGCCACCCATTTAAATGATCAATGCTCATTTGAGGTTTTCATGACAATGACAATGCGTGTCATAGTACAGGGATATCACTACAGTTTTAACAGTGTTCTTCTCCCAGAGCTGATTGACTTTTTGGATCTTTGTATGCTTGTATGTTCTTGATAAAAGGACAGAAGAATTTGGATACAATAAACGGACAGATACCAAAATCTAATTTACTACTTTACTAATTTACTTTAAAAGAAATACTACATTAACTTCAAAGATGGCATTAATTTAGTGATGCTGATAGCACTGAGTTATTATCACCACAGGTTTTTAGCTTCCCTCTGTCATCATCAAAAGGATTTCCTTTGACCACACCGGACTGATCATAATACAGTGCATAATGCAGTGCAAATGGAAATGCAAATGGAAATGAAAAAGGGTGTAATGGTATTGCAAGCCAAACCATTTTATTTATTTCTCCATTTTGGAATGGCATTTTAAAATGAATTTAAAAATCAAGATATTAATTTCATTTTTCTGAACCGCTTAATCCAATTCGGTCGCAGGTGGGCTGGAGCCAATCCCAGCTGTTTACAGATGAAAGGCGGGGTACACCCCGAACAGGTCGCCAGTCTGTTGCAGGGCCACACAGACAAGCAATCACACACACACACTCACTCCTAGGGAGAATTTAGAGTGTCCAATTAACCTTGCATGCATGTCTTTGGACAGTGGGAGGAAGCCGGAGTACCCGGTGAGAATCCACGGGGAGAACATGCAAACTCCACACAGAAAGGCACTTAGCCTGAACCAAACAGAGTCTGGGGCTCGAACCAGCGACCTTTTTGCTGTGAGGCCACAGTGCTAACCACTAAAAATCTTTCTAAGAAAAATGGTTTCTACACTGTATATTATGTGGCAAAATGGGTAAGTCAATAAAATTGAATGAGCATATGAGTCCAGGCCATTGTAGTTAGCAAAAGCGGCTAATTTTTAGCTTTTAGCTTTTTCGGTCAATGGAGTTAACTCCCGTAACTCCTGGATTCAGATCAGCCAGTAAGTGCGTTCCCCTAGGAATCTGGAACTTCCAGAAGTTAACCTCATCAGCCAAGACAGAGCATCATGCCAAAACTAACAACTAGCCACTTTCCCTAACTAAAATGGCCTGACTTAATATCAGGTATAGCTCCTTTAATAATTTTCAAATGCAGCTCATCTTTAAAATTTGTAAGTAATTTTGGTTATTATAATGTCATATCTACATATATAAATATTTTACAGTAAGTGGCAGTGTATTACATAACTCACAGGTGTCCCTTGAAAAGGAAAACTTTCACATTTTTCATGCTCACCCTTAAATATACTAGAAAAAAGCTGTAGTGGACACTATGCATGAAATGATTGATCCATCAGGGAACCATCTAATTTATCCAAGTTCAGTCAATATTGCCAAATGCAAATGTCAAACCTGAATTTGGCCTGGATTTGGAAGAACAAATATTTGACATGCTGTATCAGACATGTAATCTCTTTTACATCCCATTTTTTAAAACTGCACATATGATTTTTACCAGCATTGTTTTTATAGAATTTTCATTTTCACTTAATACTTCATGTTTGATTTCAATCATCTGGTCATCTGTATCTTTTAAATGAAATTGACTGTTTCCACCTGACTTGTACCGGACAAATTTATTGGACAATGTGGGATTCATTTGTCCTGGAGGTTGAGTGATGGAGTTTGTACGCTCTGCTGCAGTGTCCTTGATAGAAACATGAGTTCCTGCCAGCTGACTTACCGGGCAAAAAATGAATTCAGGCAGTTTCATGCAAAATTTCTCATCTCATTGTCGTTGGATCAACTTGTAAAAAGTTATTTTGACTCTTTGAACTACTTCTCTTAGTTTTTGGTCACATAATGATGGTTCACAGTAACACTTTACATATTTTATCTCTATATGTGTCTTAAATTTCCACCCTGCCTGATTTATATTGTACAAGCCAGTGTATACGCAAGTGGCCATTGGGTTGTAAGGATCCTGCTTTCCCAGGCTCGGGTTTTTCTATTAGGCTGATTAGATGCTGTAACAGGCACTGCGATTCCAGGCTTAATTGCTTTAATGTATAGAAACCTGTTTAGTCCATCTAAGCTTTTCACTGAAGCAAGATCACAGAGATGAATTGAGTATAGATGTGGCCTTTGTCGACTGTTAGGCTGCAGGTCAGAGTTTTACTCTCATGGGTGTGAATCTTCCCAGTCTTGAAACTGTTTTATATTTTCTGAGTTTACATGAATTCATAGCAAGTTTTTTTTCTGGTATAATATATTAATATAAATAATAGGGAAATACAAAATAATTTCATTTTGTGGGAACCAGTTTTCTATGCAGTTGCCAGACTAGATAAAGATAATTTTGAAGTCCACAAAGAATTGTTTAGAAATGTTTTGCAACAGTTTTTGACTGGATCTTTTAGCTTAAAAGTTTAAATGTTTTTGGTGAAAGTTGGATCTTTTTTTAAAAAAAGGACTTAAATAAATTCACAATTTAAAGGTTTAAAAGAAAAATTTTAAGTTATATTTTTATGTAATTTATGCTGCACATTGTATTTATTAACTATTAACTTTTATTAATTTGTTGTTTGCTCTTTTCTTGTATGTTTATTTTGCATTTTATTTCAGGAGCTGTTTTTACAGG
>JBBDHI010000013.1:17188989-17200973 GCA_037177115.1 Craterocephalus stercusmuscarum | reverse complement strand
GTTTCATTTAGTGGTTTTTAAAATGTACAGTATTATTCTTTCATGTATTTATGAGAAAGGGATTACAAATGATATAGAGTTTTGGCTTGCTAACATTAAACTGAGCTGAAGTTGATTTAGAAGAATATGTTTATTTAACATATTTTAGCAGTGAACATTAACCCAACCACAGAGAAAAAAAATGGAAGTTGTTTAATTAATTAAATCTAGAGAATCAAAGGTAAACATACAAGTAAAGTCATGTGACTGGCAATGAAGGAAAACAGTAAATAAACACAAGGCTTATTCATCAACCTCATGTGTGCAAAAATGCAAAAGTGTTTAGTGCTCCTCTGCTTCTTACGGTGATTTAATCTGGCAAAGGTAAAAACATAATTTCCCTTCATGTGGTCAGTCAAAGACATTCAAGAAATAATCAGGGTTTTTGAGACATGAATAGTTTCAAGTCTTATTTTACACATTCATTCATATATAATTTATAATAGAGGCAGATATAATATGAGTGTTTCATCTCACAGAGAACAAAACAGAAAGGAAGAGATGTCAGCGGCCTCTATGTTTGTACTGCCTTAATGGAGTCCAGGCCCTCAGAGTCGTCTTCATTGTCAATTGGTATGGTTTCCATGCCAATCTTCCCCATGGCAAAATTGATGAAGACCTGTGGATGTTCAGTAATAATGTAAGAATCATGCCAGTATATGAGGCAATCATTTTCTCTGAAGTGAACTGTAATTTTAAGCTAATCGACTCCACAGTATTCAGTCCGAACCCCCCCTCTCTATCTCTTGGCTATGGTGTCTTCCAATCCCAGAGCCCCAGAGGGTTTAGAGTGGTTGAAGAATATCAGCACTGGCTGCATATAGAGCTCATGGATTCTCTCCCTAACTCATTTTCCATTTATTTTCCCCCAGGCATACCCTCTGTCAGTTTCTTACTGCCTCTTTTAAACTTTCTCTGCTCTGTCTTTCACTCCCACACGGCTTTCTTCTGTCCTTGCTTCCACTCGCACTCCTACTCTTTTCTCATGTCCCTTTTTTCTGTCCCTGGTTGCCATCTTTCCACCCCTGCAAAGCCACATGCTTTCTCCCTATCTCAGTGCTTCACAAACCGGTTGCGCAGCAACATGACAGGGGGCGCGCTCAAAAAAATGTACTGTAGTCGAGGAGCTAATGTTTTAACAACTCAGGCTCTTGAAAACATTTCGGTCCAGACTCCAGACCACTTGGTGGCCGTAAACCACCAGATTAGTTTTTTTCCAACCACCATATTGAGAATAAGAACTGTGGACTAATGTTGGGTTGGATTTGTAGTCGGAAGTTGGATTTTCCGAGTTCTCAGTCAGAAATACAACAACAATGCCCCTTGAAGTCAGATATACAACTTAGAAAACCGGGGAAGACTCGCTAGCTCCAACTCCACCCATTAAAGACGGCTACTACGTCACATCTGACGTCCCACCTCTGAGTCAAATCGAACGCGCCGTAATTGTGTGAACACAGCAGAGATCATGCATTAATAGAAAAAGTAAGAGAACCACTTCGCCCATCCCATCTCTTCTTCTCACCTCATCCAGTGTGGTCTGGCTCACGGAGAAGTGTTTGATGTGCAGAGCGTTCTTGTTAGACTCCAGTTGGTCAAAGATGTCGGCAACCCCTCCAGGAGCCACTGGTAAATGGTACTCCACCATGGTGGAGTGCTGGTCCTGTGTGTTGAGAGAGAAAGCAGAGACAAGAGTTCAAGGTTTGAAAAGTACAGCAGTGTGAAATACCGAATGCTGCACACAGGACACAGTTAACATCACATGTATTTAAAAAATACAATTCCCACTTCGCCCGCCCAAATAAACATCATTTGTTGGGAGAGGAAATCTACATTTTCTGCCTGCTGATGAACATCTAACTCTGAGGCTGATCGGAATGAACCTGCGGCACCACATTTCCTTACGGAATAAATTGCCTCTAATTTGAAGCTGTTTGTTGGATTCGTCTCGTTCACATGGGTCATCACATGTCAGTGTCAATAAACACCTAGTTCATTACCCAATAGCCAGGTCCCTTAAAGCATCACTTATCAATACAATTGCACTAACATGTTCTTAAATGACTAGAGGTAATGTGAAAGGAGTTGATAAAAGTGGCAGATGGACACAAAATTACTGTTCTTTTGTAACTCACTCTCACCATTCCAATCAACCTGTTATTTACCGGCAGGAGAATCCTCTCATGAAACAGCTGTCGGTCTACACCACTAAATGTTGCAGTTTAACAATCAAAGTAAAAAACCTCAACAGTACCGCAGAATTGGTACGGTCTCTACTCTTCGGCTAATGCAGCGAGAGTTTTCCTTTATTCATTTGTTTCATTTATTCATAAATAAAACAAACAGAAACTATGCGTGTGCATCCTGTTAAATACCAAGTGACACTGGCTTGTAAACATGTAGGAACATTTAGCAGTGGAAGAGAAACAGTTTTCCCTAAAGAGTCAGTAGGCACTAAAAGAAAAATTTAGAGGAGTGGGGTAGAAAGAGACATGACTCCAAATCAGTGTTTGCGGCGCTTCTCATCTGTTAGATGTGTAAGAAGCAAATTCATGTCACTTTTGTTTTTGGCACCTAACAAGGCAGCGTGTTGTGTTGCTGTGTTTTCATCGTGATGGGAAAAACTGATGTCATTCTGTTACCTGTAACAGCAACCGGCTCATGTGATTACAATCTCCTCATCAGGTACTACAGCTGAGATACATTTACATTTTAAGATAATATAATATACATGTAGATGTTTTTTGTCAGTTTATCGGCTCTAAATGCTGAAAACTTTTACTGTAATTTTTCGGTTCTGTCAGCCTTCAGTTTTTAGTTCAGTTGTCGGTGAGTTTTTTTAAAACTTTTTCATAGATGTTTTTTTTTTTGTTTTTTATCGAGTGGACTATGTAACACTAATTACAGCATTTATCAAACATTTGAACTGAGTAACTGACAACGGTAATTTAATCCACCTCTGGTAATAGGATTTGATATCAACATGTCTCATCCATGTGTAATGATGGAAGAGAGAAATAATGACAAATTCAACACTGACGGTAAATAGCTGTCATTTAAAAAACTTCCTTATAAAAAACGTTTTAGATGAATTACCCTCATAAAACATACACCGTTAAATTTCATGCAACGCGCCACCCTCAACTGTATCACCTTCTTCAAATCTCTCCTCCATCATGTACTCTTGACTACTTAGAAAAGTCGACAAAGCTCACCTTGAGATAAGTGCTGGGGAATCTGCGCTGCATGAAGCTCGTGATTGCCTCTGCATCACAAGAGGCTTCATCCAAGTACATCTTCACAGTGAACCCACTTCCAAACCTGCACAAGGGGTATTTTGCAAAAAAACAAAGCACTGTTATTACTCGTCTGCGGGGGCTGTAGGTGGGAAAGGGAAGTAAAGGCTGGGTTGAAGGATGAGCAGAGGTCACCAACCTGTTCTTAATGTGCTGCAGGGAGCCCAGGCATTGGAACTGACCTTTCACCATGATGGCAAGACGGCTGCACAGCGCCTCACACTCCTCCATGCTGAGATGCGGAGGCAAAGAGAGGAAGATAAAAGGTCATACAAGGACCCTTTGAGCTTAGAGTAATTAGTTCAGGCTTCCTGTGCATTTAATGCTGCTGTAGCTCTTATCTCCAGGACACCAGGGGGTCCTGTGTATTTATTCCTACTTCCTATATGGAACACAGCTCTGTAAAATATTTCTGTTAAGAATTACCAGTGGGTGAAAACACTCCTTACCTGTGTGAAGTGAGGACCACTGCACATTTTCCTTTCACTTCCTCGGAGATGATTTTCCATAGGTGACGCTTGGTGCGAGGGTCCATGCCAGAGCTGGGCTCATCCTGTGAAGACGGGAGGTATGAAAAGATTATACTGTAGCAGGATGATGAAATCAGAGTTGGAGAAAAAGAAAAGACAAGGAGATCATTGAGGAAAAAAGCAGCATGTAGCAATCGCAGTGCAGCGGCGGAGCGGGAAAAGGCTGAGCGAGAAGGAGGGGAATATTAAGGACTCAAGGTGAGGGGAGGGATGGAGAGAGTTGAGAACAGATGGAAGGACTGGAGATAGAAAGAGGAGAGGATCTGATAGAGACATAAGGTGGAAACAAAGTGTAAAGCTACAGGGAAGACCACCCCTGAGTAAACTTGAGAAAGCAGACTAATTAACTGGGTGAGGTCTGTCGAACCTACACAGGAACAATATCTTCTTTACTTTGCAGCAACAACAGAGGCTAAAACGTTGTTGTCATGTGACCAATCAGGGAATTAAACAGGCAGCTACAGTGATGTGAGCAAGCATGTCCTCCTCACCAGGAGCAGGATTTGGGGATGACCGATGAGAGCGAGCGCGGTGGACAGCTTCCTGCGGGTTCCGCAACTGTAGCCGTCAGTAATGATGTTTCTGTGGTAATTCAGCTCAAGCCTCCTCAGCAGATAGTTCACCACCTATAAAGGAAGCATGCAGGGGGTTACGCTGTGGATGCACAGAAAAACAAACACCGTGTTTCCATTTTCACCAATCTGAGTTGCACTCTGCACGTTTGAGTCTGAAGCAAGATAATGGAGTCTTCCAATCTATCGCTGCTGCAAACGCCTAATCAATACAGGAGATGTGTAATGGCCTTGCAGTCATCTAATGGAAGTCAATAGGGCTAATGATTGCCCTCCGTGACTGATCATAAAGAAAAGTACAGGAAAAATGGGCCAATTTCAGAGGTTACTATGATGTTTTCTAGCTTGAAACATTGAAAAGATAAAAACAAAACTTCAACGGTCAGCTGTGCAGATCTAATAAAAACAATGGGCCCTTAACAGGAACTGGATTTCCTGTTTTCATAATCAATCAAATGGATGTTTTCTGTGGAGGTCCCATATGCCACTAAATACCTCAGCGCCTGCACGCAACTCGAAAATGTGGATTTACAAGAGCATAGAGTGGGCCTACTCCTTATTGGCTAGTTGATATTCATGTTCTGGCTGTAATTGCATTTTCTTACGCTTTTCTGCTCTACCACACAGTAAATTACATGAGGTATCTATTGGCTCCGCTCCCATGCATATTTAATTTTGTTTGCACAATAATGATGGCTTTACTTGGTGACTTTCCTCTGTATTAACTCCATGCAGTGCATGGGCTGGCGGAAGTGATGCAGTACAATTCATTAGGTGCATGTTTATCACATGTGTGATCCTTCATCCCAATGAATGTTGGAAACAGAAACCTCTAAAGGGTATACAATATGGCACCGGGAAAGCATTATGAGTATCAGCAACCGAACCCAACAAGCAGCCAAGATAAAGAGTGAAATGTAAAGTGCAGTATTTCATGCTATTCAAAAGTCTTTCTACCTTGGACATAGGTAACTAATTTGGCCCCAGATCGTATCTGCCAGCCTGAGGACTGTGAACAAAAGCTGCAATTGACTGCAGAAATGTTTTTTTTTTGCAAGACATAAGATCTTTCTGGAGAAGGCCCTGCATTAACCAGGGGAAGAACACAGTTCATGTTCCCCAAAGTGGTCCTGATAGACGCAGTAATTCAAACTATCGCTTGCAATGCTGAACATTTATTATTAGTCAATCATTTTTGGCGTCTAATTTCCTCTGTTCTCTCTCCGGGTTTTTTTCCCACAGCCTGTTATGTTATAAAGCACAAATAAAAACACTTGAAAATTATAAAGTTGTTGCCTGTGAGTACAAAGCAGTGAATCATAGCTTTAAAACATTAATTTTTGATAGATTCACAGTGAATAGGTTCTAAGCCCACATAAAAACACTCACAGCTTTGTAGACATTTTTTGGCATTAACAGATTTTGACTTAATACAGTCTGTGTAGGCAGCTGACCAGCATGCCTTCACACCTCAGTGGAGCTTATTTGCCTCAAATTCCATGTACTTTGTTTTGAAAATGCAAAACATCAAGGGCTGGAATAACCTCCAAAAACTTCCTCCGAAAATAACCCTGGGGCCTTTAGGCTTGTTGTTATTTTTTTATGTGGTTGTTGTTGATTTGTGTTATGTTTTTAAATGAAATATGAGACACAATGTCATGTCATTATTGGAATTGCAATGACATAAAACCATTTTGGTCAGTTAGAAATGTTCCCCTTTATATTCATCATAAATCTAGCCATGCTTATTAATCACATAAAATTGTGTGCTGTAAATATAAGCGCACTTTGAAAAAGCTTAAGGCGATTTTCCATTAGGAAACTGTGACCTTTTCCCCATCAGATGGCAAGTGTGGAAACTAGATCTATAAAGCAAGCTAATGCGATAGATAACTCAGTTCAGATGCTTTACCTCCACAAGAGCTTTTTCCTTGAGCGTTGCATCTTTTTGTCCAGATGGCCTAAAACACTGCCTATAAAATTTTATACTTTAGCAAAGCACTTTGTATTCAGCATCCTAATTTGAATGATTAGTACCAGCAACATGTCATATTCCTACTAAGCTCAGATCAAAATGATGTTTTTTTTGTTTATGTTCTCTCATAAAAGCCACTTTCCATCACCTTTGATGTAGCAGCTCATTAAGCCGACAAAACCGTGTCAATGCAAAATGACCCCATTAAGGCCTGTCTCATTATCCACGGCTAGGGGACTGTCAGCGGGAGACATCATAAGAGAAATTCTATATATAACCTCATCTTTGTGAATTAGCCTGACGCCGATGCTGTGGCTATTACAACCATTGTTGTCACTCTCCAGAGCCAAAAACAAGAGCAGCAACAACAGCGGCGACAGTGATTACTGTCAGACGGATCTGTTTCTGGGCTGTTTTGCCTGGTTGTGTGTGTCTGTGAGCTTGCTCAGTAATGTTTGTCGTCAGTTCTGCTGATAAAGACTGAGAGTGTCAGAGACAATCAATGTTTTTAAGCTTCTTTGGAAAATGGTGGGGGAGAGAGAGAGGAACACAGCCAGCGGTCTTCCTGCAGACGACTAAGATTTATCGTGACCAGTGCAGTGTCTGCTGGCTGTGGATGACATTGCATTTTGACAAACTACCAAGATTTAAGAAGGCCGTGAAACTATGTGGATAGTGAGAAACTTCTACAAGCTTGCCTTTAATCTATGACAACACCGTAGCATCCTGATTCTAACATGTGGCAACAAGAATCTCATCGTTGTTGACTTCTGCTGCTTAAATATTAGATTTTTGAGGTTTTTAACTATTAAGGACAGAGAGAAGCTGTGACTGTTTTACGCTGCTGGTACTGCATTAAATAAAACACATAGGGAACTGGTGCATCGGGTCTTCGAGCACAGAAAATATTTAATCAGTCTAATTAAATTCACTTTGAACTGATCAAAGAGGAAAATGGTTTCCACATGCACCTCACTGTGGGACAGAGTCAGATCTTAATATATTTAAAGTATTAAGCAATCCCTTCAAGAGCTGTGATACATAACTGCAATCTTACATAATATAAAAAATGCTCTGTCTTTGTATGTTTATATGGATTTAATTGTGAAGCATTTTGTCATTTTATTTGTGAAAATAAATTACTTACAAAAGACCTCATACCTTCAAAATCTATATAATTGACACGTTTCTGACAGTAGTTGCTTTCACACATTTTAATTTTTTTCTATGTGTTTTACACATCTCGGTTTAAACAAGCTGATCCCGTAAGCTGAAGCCAACGGCAGGGATCAATTCATGCTACTGTCAGGAAGCATCGTTATGTGTCAAAAACTTTTATGGGAGCAACAAAGAGCCTGAAGGAGGAAGCCTTGGGTTGATAAAGAAAATAAGAAAATACCATCGCGGTAAACATTATATCTGACTGAAACCTTGGGTTTGACTGTATTCGACTTTCTTTGTAGTACATTCCCCAGACCAGGAGTAAACCCAAAATATGAGAACACTACTTATCAGATAGACTTCGCACTTTCTTGGGATGCAGTGATGCTTTTGAAGTTGATCAGGAGAAAAGGTTAGCGCAGAGAACAAAGGACAAACGGGTTGACGTGCCGACAGACATCACAGCATTTGTTTGCGAAATGTTTCCTAAACTCCTCAAAGCTGTTCATTTTCTTTTTTGCTGCTCTCCTGCTCTCATGTCGGCGGCAGTGATAGACAGGCGCATGCAGTAATCACCGAAGAAGCAAGATTGATTAGCTCTCACAAAGACAAATGAGAAGAATGGAGCTAAAGTGACGCATCAAACAAGATCCCCTCACTATCAAAGTATTATTTAAATACTAATTTGTCCGCACTGATGCGAACAGCATCAGTTTCTTTCTGAGGTTTGGACTCTGAGCCGAGCTGACAACAAAAAGCCTTTCCAGCTTCCCTCTGACTGTGAAGCCTCTAATACACATCACTCGACGCTTCACACACTCTGATTCAGTGTGCACGGAAGCAATATCTATTAGACTTGCAGTGAGAGTGCACCTTGGAATTTTCTATCAGATCCTGTGTCATTTTGTGGATGATGTTGTCACCACTTTTTTTGAAAGACAGTGCAGTCCGCAGCTCTTCCTTACCCCATGTATGTCTCGCTTTGAGATGCCACGGATGCGAGCGTAGAAGTACAAATGCTCTTCTCCAGTGAGCAGATCATCGAGAGCGTCAACCTGGGGACAGTAGCCGATGTTGATTCCCTTTCTCCTGCATTCCATGATGTCTACCAGCCGCCTGGGAGGGGGAAAAAAAAGATTATTTTAGATGGCATCCACATATTACTCAGACTCATGTCAACGACATGCAGCAAGCATACGCCAATATATGCAAGAAATAATAATGCGTAGAGCTTGAACATGATAAAGGCATGAATAAATAATGAGAAGAACTGCCCTGTTTGTGTTATTTGACTATATGAATGAGTGTGCAGCTCACCCATCGCAGTCCTTGATTTGCGCTGAGCCATCGGTGGGGCTAACATCTCCAGTCAGCATCTTGAAGGTGGTTGTTTTTCCCGCCCCGTTCACTCCCAGCAGGCCAAAGCACTGAAAGGCAAACACTCATTTCTGAGTAACTCAAAGCATTTGAAGCAGTGAGTTTTCAGAGCTGCATGACACACTGACAAACCAGAGACGCACTCATAGTGATGTTCCTACAGCCGGTTATAAGGTAAGAAAGGAAAGTCTATTTGTAACGGTGCTAGTCTGACATTTCTCTTGATTCCGTCTCACACAGTGACCATTGCCCGGAAAAAACAGTAATAATACAATGCAGGCTGTTTGTTTATCAGGATAATTACAGAGATGTTTGTCTTTCATGAAAGGTTAGTAATTAAGCATTTATAGCTTCAACCTTTCTTGCCTTCTTTGATTCCTTTCTGTTTCTACTTTGTATTTACCTCTCCAGCAGGGATGCCCACTGACAGCCTCTTGACAGCTTGGACCTTCTTCTTGAATTGTTGGTAGACTTTGGTGAGCTGGTTGACTTGCAGTAAGTCCGAGCTGGCTGCTCCGCTGGACACTCGTTTATGCTCCGCTGCCACATCCTCATCCTCGTCCTCGAGAGTAATGGGGGGCACCGTCTTTCTGCCCGTAATCAAATGCCTACAACAAAGTACATTTTCTTTGTCAAGGCTAGAAAGAAAATATGTGAATTTAATCCAGATATTTGCCTCCATTGATTTCTGAAAGGGGCTCTCCTGCATAACTAACCACTCATTTGCATTTTATATGCTGCCAATTGATCTTACATTAATATTCCAGGGTGCAAGAGCACTGCAAACCTTTCATTTTTAGCAGAAAGCCCAACTGTGTTTGTGGAGCCCCAAACAATCCATCAAAAAAAGGTAAAACGATGGAAACAAGAATTTAGAATCTGACCTATAACGACCATTTTCCTCACCTGGCTTTGCGCATGAGCGATTTGTTGAGTAGGAGACGCAGGGTGAAGAAGACTAGACCCTGGATGAAGGAGGCGATGAACATCCAGCCCAAGCTCTCTGTGGAGAACGGGTTCTTATAGGCATCGACTCCGTAGCCGCTGAGAATCTGGACCTCTATGTTGGTTCTGGCCAGCTGCATCAGCCCATTCCCAAAGTTGAACTGGGGGAAGATGAGGAAGGCGTTGCTCAGCCTGTTGAAGATGTCTTGGATGACCTGCAGGAAGGGAGGGATGGAAGGCTGGTTATAAGACTTGTGGGTATGTGAGGATCTATGTGACTTCTGGTGAACTCTCACCTCTGGGTTGTGGTTTGATATTTGACCCAGGAAGTAAAGGATTGACGTGGACATGATGGTATTGACGCTGATGAACAGGTTGATGCACACGTAGGTGATGAAGGCCATCTCGGGGTCTTTGAAAACGCCCGATAGCAGATACATCCATGGGAAGGTAGCAAACCTAAGCAATGAACAAACAAAGGGGTAAAAATAACTACTCACAAGCAACTAAAAATAGTCCTGCTGTGATCTGACTGGGTCAGCTTCAGCAAAGAAAACAGCCAAACGAAGTGCGTGCTGACAATTCATACAATTCCCCTCACAAGTGCACTTTCTAATATACAACAACCTTGTATTTGAAATTGAAGACGTCGAAAATCTTTAACAGCCTGAATGGCCACTATGAGCCTCACAAAAACAGAATCTAAGCATCCTGAAAAGGAAAGGTGAAAAATACCGCACCACCAAGAGGATCTATATTCAGTCATGATGCCAAAACAGGCAAAGACAAATTACTCCGCTCTTTTATTCCCCGGGTGGCAAAACATCCTTTTGCTTTTTCTCCCACATAATCTCCTAGCTCCTTTGATTGGGGTGTTCGGGTCAGCGAGGGGAGAAAAACAAGAGGGGAGGAGGCAAAGAGATGGAAAATACAAAAGCAGGCCGAGCGATGAAAAAGACAGACACAAACAGACAGAGCAAGGCAGAGACAAAGCATCTGTGTGCCATGCCCGAAAAAAAAAAAAAAGATGCTGGGTAGGCAGACTGCAGGTGCCAAGGCATGACAAGGAACAGAAGCGAGAAGGCTGCAGACCAGACCAGGTGGGTGCAGCCTGACAGATGGAGCACTGCGATTACTCATTGCTTGGGAAGGAGACATCTGTCTGATAAATGAGAGGCAGAGTGCTGACTTGGCCTTCAATGATATAGGGCTCAGTATGAGGCCTGCGAAGAACGACGGCAAACACAGACGGGTGAACTTCAACTACAGCTGGTGAATGAAACTAAAGGAGCCTTGTAATACAAATGATGGAAACATGACACATTATTGGTTTTGAAATGGTGCCAAAATTTAAATCTTTGTCAGATTGATTTTAAAACCCTGCTATTCATAGATTACGACTAACCTCTATCTCACATTCACTCATATTGTTATTGCCTTAAGCTCTGTTGCTTCCTCATCCTCCTTTTCTCCCTCTAACTGGCGTCTTCGCCTTGAATGAGATAAACATGTTGGCAGCAATTTTCCTGTCAGCCTTTCAATCCTAATGCCATCTGTCTTTGCAAGGAATTCATAGCAGGAAAAAAACTAGCTGTGTTCACATTTGAACAACAGCAGCCTCCTTATGTTCCGTGCTGTAAATTCAACCTAGCAGCACAAAGTTACACCCAGCGGAGGCAAGAAATCTCAGTCCATATGCGAGGAAAGGCTGTTGTACATGCAGGGACCTTTAAATGACCACATAACATTGAAACGTCGTCTGTGTTACGGATGATCAGTCAGACTAATTTTACTTTTCACACTTTGGCAACGAAAAACTGATGAATCATGCTAAGGATGATGCAAAAGCTGCCATCATGTCACACCATGCTAGGAGTTTGTTTTGATCTGGACAATCCTTCTCTCTGGAGGTTTGACATATATTACTGCCAGCCAACACACTGTCACACTCATCTCATTATACTGATAAGACGGTAGAAGCCTCTGGCCTCATGATTTAATGCAGAGGGCACCCATCCATCCATCCATCCATCCATCCATCCATCCATCCATCCATCCATCCATCCATCCATCCATCCATCCATCATCC
>JBBDHI010000013.1:17069416-17084248 GCA_037177115.1 Craterocephalus stercusmuscarum | reverse complement strand
AGATAATTTCCTGTTGAATGATTATGTTGCCAAACAGAAATGGTCTAAAACATAAAGCAGAGAAAATAAAGATTTTCCTGCCGGGAAATCTCAGTTGTTGGGAATTTAATGTTGATGTCAAAGGATTAAAAACAAAATAACCAAACATGTTAAATTCAAGTAACAGTGTACATCTATGCATCTAATTATAGAATTATCATAGAACATGGCGCAATCACAGCCAGAAAAGCAAGTCACACTTTTTTCATCCGTTTTCTGCTGCATCACATCACAAATTTATTTAGGTCAAGTCAAAAATACATTTTTATAGATATTTTGTATCCGTATGCTACATGAAATAAACACAATCATCTGGATGAATTATATACATCAATCACAAGTTTGCACATTTACTATGACGGTAAAAAGAAAGCAAACAAAGCTACCTTGTGTGCGGTAATAGAAAGATTAAGATGTGTACTTTCTGGTCCGTGTACAGCATCTGTTACTCGACAAGCAGTGCTGGGAGCAAACACTTAACATTTGCAAGGCAAAGACGGGCCTCGCAAGAAGAAATTTAGCCTGAAATCAAAACACCTAACAGGACGCAAAACACCACATCCAGAGAGTTCAGATCAAGCGAAAACCTCACTTTGTTGCGGTGAGATGAATGTTATAGATATTTGGTAATAAATATTAAAAATTAAATTAAATTTGTGGTAATGGTATTCAGTAAAGTTGAAAAAAAAAGAATCAGGTGGCATTAAAATACAGCCATAAAGAGATATAATCTCTCCTGTCTGTGTGATCACATGACAAATATCCATCCTCAGGAGAAGAATACTGTGGAAATTTCATCTGAAACCACGCAGGCACGAAGGTTTTGGTTCAGTCAATTTCACATCTGATGGCTGCATCCTTGTGGAATAAGGTAGAATATTCCAAAAGCAAAAGATGAAATTGTGCCAAAGCTGTGAAAATAAATTTTTCGTTCATATTTGCTAAAATTATTCAATGCCCTTTTAATACATTTACTTAAAAAAAAAATCCCGGGAAATGGAGGGTAAAAAAATGCAGATTGGGAAGTACCTCCTGGTTTGACTGAGCTAATTCTCCTGACAATGATGGATGTACATGAACACATTGTGCAAATGTGTCCTTTGGAGCATTTATTTTTGTGTGCCTGAATGTGTCGTTGGTGTGTCTCATTGGGGCAGAGCTTTCAAGATGGCATTCACCTCCTCGGCAACTGCTGTCAGAGCAAACTCAAACTGGTCCTGAGGAAGAGCAGGAGAGAGCAGAGAGGAGACAGGACATTATGGTTATGATGGGTTGTAGCGTAAGAGCATGCAGAAATACCACATCTGCAGTCAAGCGCACAGATAGTTGGTACCTTGGTGCGAACCAGGCCCGGTCTCTGGTCTCTAATGTGCTCCAGTGTGGCTGCAATGTCAATCTCCTTCACCCCTATAAACCAGAGGAGCAGCAGAGATAAAACTGATTTTCACTTACAGCTTTCAGGTAAGTTAAAGACAGCAAAATTTTAATTTTTCAAAATTAATAATAGATGTAATGGCCAGCTTTTTTTTCACCGATTACAACTTTACAACATTTTAAAAGATATTGGATCAGAAACAATTCAAATGAAAGACCTATTGTCATTCTGCATGTCAAACCATATTAAATATGTGATCATCCTATCTGATATAAACAATTCTTCACTAATTTACTTAATCCAGTAATGAAACAACCACCAACCATAAAGTCTGTGATAAATATTTCAATATCCCCTGAGCAAGGTTTTTTTCATTTCACTAAATAGTGGCTGTAGCCCCCTCTGCTGTCCACATCTGGTAATATAACTTAACACGTTACAGCGTTCAGTCTGTAACATATTCTAAAATGTTTCCTTGCAGCAATGTTTATGTTGGATCAGCTTCCAGTCAACGATAAGTTGCTGAAGTGATATTTCCCTTTAGTGTGTGTGAGTGACCCACCTTTGGCCATGCGGTTCAGCACCATGTCAATGAGGATGTACGTGCCAGCCCTGACAGTGCCGTCGCTGCAGGAATCAGATTCACACTCTTATTCAAGGTAGACATTAACTTTTTATTTTACTTCTACCTACGCTCCAAACAGGAAACTAAGATTCTGCATGCATGCAAACAACTTGCCTGCAGTGAACGATGATAGGACAGGATCGACCTCTGTAACATTTATTCACCTTCCTGAAAAGCAGACATAAGGGACAGAAAGAAAGAAAAAAACAAAGGATAGAAATAGCTGCTTTATTATCAACTAATTATAATAAACTACAACTCACAGATCAAGTAGTGAATAGAAGATTTAAAGCAGCTTCAAGTATGTGCGGTCAGAAGTTCAATTAAAAGCAACAAGAGCTAGCCAAGAGAAAATATGTGGAATAGTGATGTGGAAAAGTGTGTTTAAGGACGGATGAAAGCAACAAAGAGGGACTCTGACATGACAGGAAAGGCAGAAGCTGCGAGTTTGTGGATGACATGAGGGTGAGCTGGATAGAGGAGGTGGAGGGGAAGCCACAGATTCACTGTCCCTCTTGCAGCAGCCAGTCACACCTGCCAATGCTCATTTTTGTGACTATGCAACTGGAGCCAGAGTACTAGCTGCAAACCACAAAAATGACACTGGGAGATGTTAAAATACAAACCTGTCAACCTGCACACTGGGAGAGAGGGAGAGGGAGCCAAGAGGACGGATGGATGAGGAATGAAAGGAACATGTCTTGAAATGGTGGAAAGTGTCAGATGACCAGAAAGATGGGGCATGGCTTATCAGAAGGAAGAATATTTTGCACACTTCATCTTTCATTTTGTGTCTGTTTACAAAACAAAACAGAATCTTTTTTTTTTTTTTTTTTATAATGACGGAACAATTGTGCAGTTTTTCTTTTATTTACCTGCGGAAGTCGAGCAGCGGTCGCGTGGAGGTGGGGATGCCTTCGCCCGGCCAGCTCAGCAGGTGAAACTGCGTCAGGGTTCTCGTCTCCTGTGTTTGGACATTCTTCAAGTAGAAGCTGCGGACCAGGAAGTCTTTGCACCAGATGTGCTCTGACACCAGGTTCACCTGATAGTTACAGGGAGAGACGGAGCAGAAAGGTTGGCAGCAAAAGATACAAACGACACCAAAGAAGGCACAAAAAAAAAAATAAAAAAAAGGATGATTAATTAACCATTTTTCCATACATATACAAGCAAAACTTAACATGTTCACCTACAATTAGATGATAGAATAATAGTAAGGAAAAGCATTTCAATATGAAACAACTGATCAGATTATCTGATTCCCTGTTTCTGCTACTTAGGAGTTAAAGCAGGAGATGAACCTCATAGATGTGGTAGAGTGATGAGCCTTCATCAGGCCAGTATCGCTCACACTGCTTCTCTCCATCCTCCACCAGAGCAGTCATCATCACGATCACCGTGCAGCCGTTCTCCCACACCATCTACAGGTCAAAGACAAAACACGGTGGATATGAGGCTCATCTTCTATCCCAAATATCTGCCTCCTCATGTCTTCTCTCTTCCTTCTTTTTACTCATGTTTCAGAAGATCTTTAAGGCCACTTATGCTTTGTTTCCAAAATGTATAGAGAAGAGACATTGGAGGTGCAATACACTGTCTTTACCACATCTGTGACCTCTAAAGGTGGCCTGTTAATCATTAAATCCCCACTCTAAACTGAATTAAAATAATTACAGGCATTGCCATGAACATCTTTCATGCTAATTTGGCAGAAATAATGAAATACAGCTTGTTGCATCCATGACTAAATGGTGCATCTGTGCCACATGTTGTATGTCACTGACTTGGGTTAAAATTATGGTTTGAAAGTAAAGACATGTTTGATTTAATGCTGATTCCCTTGTCTGTTATCTCAGTGACTGCTCAACTCCTCAGCTGGCATCTGTAGTGAGTAGGACAAAGACAAGAGCACGGGGGGTTGAGGGGAGCGATCGAGTATGCGCACATTTGGAATTTCAAAAAGGAGACGGATAGGCACAAGCAAACACAGACACCCATTTAATCGTCACGTTGATGTAACAGCAGCAACACATCCTGTGATACAGTGGATCATGCTGAGAGGGGATGCAGCGCAGTGGTCCCTGGTCTTAGAATTTAAATATTATAAATGTCTGATATTTCATATATTGCATATTTTTAAATTGGACTATTTTAAATAAAATGAATGATTTCAATGATTAGCAAATAACTGTGTTTCATTACAAACAACATAATACACACTTCATTTAAAAATGGGGTTGTCCTCTTTCTTTTCCCGGCAAAAAAAAAACAAAAAACTGACCTGCCAGAAATCTGCGACAGTGTGAGGCAGAGGTCCCTGGGTGGCGATATAAGCTGGCTGACGGGGGTCGTGATCAAACTGTAGAGCAGAAAGACAGAAAAAAAAAGTCCCCTGTTACCAAAACTCCGTTTGGAGTAAAGCAGGAAGTCTAAATGAACATAATTTATGTTAAGAACAGCTTTGTAGAAGATGCTTTAGCTAATATTGGCTTCACGAAAAAATTTTAAATAGCTTAGGTAGATAGATTTAGAAATGTATTAATATTCCTGAATATTTATGAATAAAACTAAGCAAGTAACAAATTTATCATGAATAAAAAGACACACTAAATGTACTGGACGGTCCGAGGAATTCTTACAATGAAACTGGCATTGATGTAATCCTGTTTATTGGGGTTCACCTCAGTCTTCAACTTTACACGCGAGTGATCATCTGGAAAAGAAAAATTTTCCATAATTCAGTTAATGCAACAACATAACCATGATCAAATCAACATTTTTCATTTAAGCCCCTATGATTCATATCTCTCCCATTCCACTCCTTCACTGCGACATCTTGACGGTGAAGTTATAAAAACAGTGAAGTGACAGAAAAGATGAGAAAGTGTGTGTGATGCACTAACAGGGGAGCGCCTCAGCATGTCTGTTTTTGTCCATGTTTCCCGGGTCCTGAGCCACAGCTACGGAACAAGGCTCAGCCTGATAGGAGCACAAAGCCTCCCACTCCTTCTGCAGCCGGTCCTTGTTCCGCAGGTGGTCCTCCATATAAGCCTGCAGGAGAGGAAGCACATGAGAGATATATTTCTGCTTAACATGCATCATATGCATGTAATGCGTCCTTGCTCACCAGGATCATGTGACCGGTAGAGATGTCCATGTTAGACTGGGCTGGTTCTTCACTCCAGGATGGCGTGGAGCTGTGGGTGGAAGACGGGCTATGCTGCGGGCCGTCACTGAACTGGGAGGAGACGCTGCTGACGCGGGATGTGTCTGTACCCCTCCGACCACCAGCGCCGGTCGCCGTTGCAGAACCACCCATGGTGCTACTTGCCCCTCCCATGCAGTCCTGGCGGCACAGGGAGGATTTGGATGCCATGTGCTGCCGACATAGCTCCTGGATGGAGGGAAATATACATTCACTTAAAATGCTTATTGTATCATTTAAAGTAGGATTTGTGTTACTTTGGTATGATCATGCCTCATAAATACATTAAGCCAATCCCTTCATATTATAATTTCCCTTAGGAGATTACAAAAGTATCTTTTTTGTCTAAAAACACAATAAATAGTCACTCACAAAAATACACAAAGGTCTTTATAAGTCCACGGTCACTATTTTTTACCTGGTAATCAAAGTGTGTTTCCGCTCCTCCCTCTGGCCCCAGGCCAAGCTTGCCATTGGCCACCTGTTGAGTATAGTGCCTGAAACAAGCCAAGGCCATGGCCAATACCAGCACGCCTCCAACAACTGCCATGGAAACAAGGGTGATGACCGTCCCGCTGGAACCCTGGGAAATCCTGGTTACCTGGGGGAGACCCCGTGCATCTGTTCTCTACGATACAAGAGGAAAGAGAAGAACACAATGAGCAGTGAGGAAGAGGGGACGGAGCACACAGAAAGCAAGCCAATCGCCTTTCCTCTCTCATATTTCTCAACAAGCACATCAGCAGTCAGCCCGAGCGAAGCCGCTCCAGGGGGATGTGCATTACCGCCGTAAAACTCAAAGGTCATTCACTTCATTTTAATGATATATTTGATTCTCTATAACCACACAAGACGGCAGTGTGTGTGCGCTCAGCCAGTTTTACAGACAGAGGTCTGAAAGGTGAAGGTGCTGCGCTACGGGAATCCTTTATAACGGCAGCTGAGGCCCCGCAGAGATCAGCCAACCGCTGCACACGACATATCGGCGCCGCCACACGCTGTCACTCAACCTGCTTTTCATTTCAAAACAATTTTTAATATGCTGCCCACGTCAGCGTAAACTGCCATCAGGGTTTTGCCATCCTGCGTGTGTGTATTCATATCGTCTAGTTCCTTAGATATTGGAGTTGACTTTTATCAAATGTAAATCAACACAAAGCACAGAGCTGATATAAAAACACACACATTAGCAGCACAAGGCAGGGAGGTGATCGGTTGGTGAATGTCATCCTGATATTTCAACTCAAACAGGCATTTTGTTATCAATCCATCACACACTGGCGGCTCATGTGAACAGCCAATAATGGGGTTAATGACACTTGTGTGACAGTTGCCATAGCACCTGGGATCTGGGAGCCACAGCCGGGGAAGGTTGGGGGGGGTGGAGGATGGAGGAGCAGGAACGCCATGGCAACAAGTGAAATACTGGCTGCTGCAAAGTGTTGCCTCGTTTATGACTTGTGGCCACAAGTGCACAGGCGCATGCAAACAGAAAATGATGAAATGACTCATGCTCGGCAGCACGATGGGTAGGAGGAGAGGTGGATGACAAACAAGCTTTGTAGGTGAGATAAATAAACCGATTTGTTTGTTCCGCTGTGCAAAGTTTACTGCATGTGTACAAGACTTATTAATATGACTTAAGCTGATAAAAATACCAAATACCAATATATAATATATGCTACACATTTTAAAACTGCACAATATATAGAGCAATCCTGAAAGCTTTCATTAGCACTGAGTGAGTTCCTTGGCTTTGAATGAGGATCATGTCATGGGACTGACTGCTTCATCTCCCGTAGAAAAGTTCTCACTGCAGCCACAAGAGACGAGCTGAGATAAGAGATCCAGATGATAAAAGCAGGAAAACGTGGCCGTATCTGCTGACGGCTGTGAGGCTTTAACACCCACCGGGCTGATAATCTGCCAAACTGGGGCACATTTTTGATTAGATTACAGAGGGGATAGTAATGAATAAAGACTAATGATTTTATCTCTGTCGCCTTGACAACTGCTCCATATGCTACTGATGGATAGGGATTGTGAAAGCGTGTGTGTGTGTGTGTGCGTGAGGTACCTCTCCCACACCGGCTTGTACGATTTTCAAGCCGGTTTCAGACTCCAGGAAGGTCTTTGCAGATACTGTTGAGGCGACAAAAGAAAACAAACATCTCATGAGCGGCGTGATAAAAACACGTGTGGCGATACGATCAACGGCCCACATCGTTCTGGCTTTTCGCTTGTGTGTGTGTGTGTGGTTATGTCATGCAGGAGTTAACGTGCGCGTGTGAGTCTCACCGGCTTTTGCAGCCACCTCTGCAGCCGTCATGTTGTGCTCATTCTGGCGGATACGGAAAGTCAACGCAGGGCCGACCACGCTGGCGACACACACACACACACACACATGCTGCGTCTTTCAAAGCGGAAGGATTGCATTTCTTTGGACTCTCTGACATGCTCAGTGTAGCTCGCAGTGTTACCTGATGTTAATGAAGCTGCTGGTCGTCAAATGGATTTTATCAGCAAGTAGGTCCAACAACTTCACTCCGTCATACAGACTGAGAGGACTACATGAAGTAAAGGGAACAGAAACCTTGCAGAGACCATGCTGCAGATATTTTTTTTATGTTTTTGGTTCATAATAATCTGTGCGTCTAACCTCTGGTTCGTGACGATGTATCCATACTCCTCTTTGCCTCCTGTATCCTCGACCCGTGGCTCCTTAAAGCCGCGTCCGGTTTCAGCAGGAGCAGTTTGCGGAGGCTGGGAGGCAGAGGGGGGCAAGCTGGCACTTTTAGGTGGAGGCGCATCAGGGGCGGAGGCAGATGGCGAGATGGGAGGGACGTCAGGGGGACCAGGGACAACAGCAGGCTTCTCTGGCTTGGACATGCTTTCTTTCTTTAACAGCTGCATCTAAGTAAGACAGGCAGCTTGTTAGCATAAAAGGGTTATGATTACAGTTTGTAACTGGTGCTAACAAGATGGGCCAACATACCTCCTTGAGGGTGATAAGGTCTTTCTCAATTGGATCTATGTTGGCAGGGACAAAGAGATATTATATTTCCAACTACTTTAACTGAAATTAAGATTTCACTTTACTTGAAACAGCTGTGCCTGGTGCTGTACCTGCTTTGTCCTGGCCCTGCAGCAGCTGCAATATGAGAGCCAGCTTGTAGAGCTGCTCCTGACTCAGATTCCTCGGATCCACGTTGTACTTCCTGAGGTAGACCTCTAGCATCCTCTGAAGAGGATCATCTAACACAGATGAGCAGAGTATTTGTGTATTTTGTAAGCTCGGCCAAGAGTCAATGTAGGAGTTTTTGTGTTGAATTGCTTTTGTCTTAAACGCCTTATTTAGATTCAGTAGAACTGAGTTTAATTTCATTTTTCTCACCATTGTTTCCAGAGAGGGTACTGAAGTCCTGAGGAACTTTTTTATTCTGCAGATTTGGTTTCCTGCCTGCAGTACCAAGTCTTTCCTGCAGAGTGTAATCTTCCACGTAGTCCACTGGTATCTCCAAGTCCAAGTCATCGTAATAAGGCAGACCTGCACGTGAAACAGTGGAGTTAAATAAACTGTGAATTCTGATTTTAACTTTCTCTTTTAAATGTCTTTTTGCCAGTGTATTTCTTTTCATTTAAAAGTGCCAAATATGATGCTTTTTTAGTTTTTTTTATGAATGTGGAAGATCTCTTTATGAATGTAATATGTTTAAAAACATAGAGCCATATAAAGCTTTTATTTCCCACAGGCACCACTTGACTTCATTACAAACCAGTTGCACCACACCTGACTAATGGTTAGCTTGGTAGCTCTCAAAGCAATTGAACAGCTGCCTCTCATGCCACCATCTTTGACAAGAGGTGCCGCTAACATGAACACACAATTCAAATGAACTAAGACTAAATAAACCTACAAATGAGCATGTCAGTTCTTTGAAGTTACAGTAGTTGATAGTTTTCTCTTCTCTAACTCCATACCTGCGGGAGCCATGGAGGCGGCTCCTCTGTGGCGATATGAGGGCTGTGCAGATGGCATGTACAGAGACAGAGCTTCCTGTAGCAGCTGCCTGTCACGTTCAAGCTCCCTCTGGTTGGCCTGGGACCTTGAAGAGGGGCGGCCATAACCAGCTCCTACACCCACAAGAGACCTCTCTGCTTCATCCTGGTACCTGTGCTGTGATTGACAGAAACAACACGCTGTTACTTGCAATCCATTCACATGAATTTTGATTCAGTGCCGTAAATGTGTGAGTGTATAAACCTGATGATATGTGAAGGGATCCATTGAACCAGTTTGCATGTGTATAGGAGACTGAGGAGGCTCAACGATCATGTAGTCCACATACTTGCCACCAGGAGGGGCCGGTCCAGACTTTGAGCGGTGGTGGTGGGGGATATGCTGCTTAGACCTGGCAACCAGGACAGAAAAAAAGACAGGATCAGGATGGATATTTGTTTCATGGGCATGTTCATTAAATTTCTAAATGCCACTGTAAAAATCCTTACTGGGACAAATGAGGAGAGGACGATGAGGAGTTTGGCTTGGACGGGAGAGTGGTGTGGGGAACTCTCTTTAGCTCCTTTGATAAAATATATTGGGTGATGTCATCCTGCCATGACAATCCTGCACATGTACACACACATAACAGTTAAGTGAAGCCACAAAGACAAGTCAATGTGCCAGACAAAGGGGTGTGTGTGAGGAATGAAGGAAAAGTTATTGAATCAGTGATTTATCATAGATGTCTTATGACTGGACTTGTTTTCAAATGCTCATATTATGAAAGGATTTCTGCCATCGTTCATTCAAACATCTGAGCTTGACTTCATGTATCCACAGATCCACTGAAATTTTACAGTATATGGAATTAACGCGATCAGTTTTTGCTCTAGGAATAAGTACAGTTGTTGTTTTGGCTTGCCTTACCTTGTAGCATGAGCTGTTTGAGTACTTCCTGCATCCTCTTCAGCACAGGAACTGAAACCTGGTACCGGACCTGGTCTTGCTTGGCAGTTCGACACTGACCGAACAACCCATCTAGAGATAACCGCACAACACATCCATATAGAAAAAAGAAACATTTAACCCTGTGACTTGGTCAGTTTAGAGTTAATTTAATCAAGATTAACTTTGACATGGTACAGAAAAGCATTGTCATGGCTAACCGCTACAAGAGAGATCTTGTTAGTTTATTTCTTAATAATGTGAATTTCATTGTTTGTCAAGCCAAGATATAGTTCTAGCTTCTGATAAAAAAAAACATTTAACTTAGGGCGCAGACATTTATTTCTGGTTATTTTTACCTTTAATGGGAAACATTTGACCAAAAATGCTTCACATACTCTACTTCTAAGGACCTTGCAATAACTCCAACTCCAATGTTAGCCCACACCACTTTACCCTACGGTGAGTCATAATTTTGAAGTTTAGCCCACACACTGACTTACGTATACTCCTTACCACAGTACTTTAGATGAGGCTCTGCCCTTGACAGATAGTGTGTGTCCTTTGAAATCCTTTAACCGTCCTAAAATGTGCTAATCTGCAGGCAATCTTATATTAATTTTTAGCTGAACTCCTGCTCTTGCTGTTTGGAAATGCTTCCCATGGGATTTTTCCACAGGTCTGAAAAACAATATAGCTAGATATGTTTGAACGTGTCTTTCATTTCAGGTGTCTTCCCAGAGCTACTGAAAACAGCTGTAATAAAGCCTCTGCAAATGCACTGATTAAGGCACCCTTAGCTTTACTGGATATTAGTGCTGCGTTTGATTCACACGACCATCATATATAACTCAAACAACTAGAGAACTATGTGGGCCTCTCTGGCACTGTACTGAACTGGTTCAAAAACTTTCTTAGAGAGCAGGAAGTTCTCTGTGTCAATAGGTAACTTTACATCTGAGCTGAGAATAATGGCATGTGGAGTTCCCCAAGGTTCCATCCTGGGGCCTCTTCTGTTTAACATCTACATGCTCCCACTGGTACAGGTCATAGAGAACAACAAAAAAAGCTTTTATAGCTATACAGACGACACGCAGATTTCTATTACAATGACACCAGGAGACCGAGGCCGTTACAGGCTCTTAAGATACTTGAGATTAATGATTGGATAAAGTCTAAACTTTCTTCAGTTGAACAGAAGCCAAACTGAGGTGATTGTCTTTGGAGAAACAATGAGCTTTAATCTATACACTCAAAAACCACCAAACTGGCCAGAAATCTGGGTGTAGTAATGGACATTTTAAAAATCACATTAGGGGAATCACAAAATTAGCCAATTATATTAGGGTTAGAAGATCTGATGTCTCAGCAGGACCTGGAAAAACTAAGTCATCTTGATTATTGTAACAGCGTCTTTACAGGTCTAGCAAAAAAATAACTGCAGTTTATTTAGAAGTCTGCTGCTCCAGAAATACCGACTACTATAAGTGTACCACATCAGCTCTGAGTCCTTCATACTGGCTCCCTGTACGTCAGAGCATAGATAGACTTTAAAAATGTTGCTGTAACCCGCATGGGTCATGCACTCACTCTTCAGCCTGAAACACCTGTCTACCCATCAAAGCAATTAATTAAAAAGAAGAAAGAAGTACAGGCCAGCTACCCTGAAATGTGCCTGGACCAGGGGATGCACTTCTTATTCACTTAGTTCTAAAAGACGCAAGATGAAAGAGGCAGTAAGCCACAAACGTAGGTTATTTACGCAAGTAATATGAGATTACCATCAAACCTTTAGCGAATAAAAATCAACATACTTTTCAGAGAAAAGATTACTACTTTAGACTGTGGCGGGAATGGAGATAAAGCTGAGGAGACCATGTTTTATTTGGTGCATGATGAGTCACTGCTGATGCTACGCCGGCTAAATTGCACATAACCGGGTTTGCAGCGGAGAGATGAGAGGTGAACTGTTGTACTGAAGAGATTAGAGAGGATCAAGATGTATTTGTAGCTCCAACTCTGATATAAAACAGCAATGCTAAAAGTCCAGAGTCATGGAACAAGAAGTGTATGGGTTTTGTTGGATCAGACTGATGTTCAATTGGTACTATCTAAAACAAACAAGGAAAGAAAAACAATTCAAGAAACTTTTAATTAAGACATTATGAGGAGTCGAAACTACTGTTAATAGTTCATGATGCATCTTAGATTATCAGTCCCCGTTGCAGGCTTTGGCACTAAAAGCTCTGACTTTATCTCTCTCTATCCATCTATCTGTTTTGTTGAGTGGAAAGGTGTGAAATAAGGTAAAGGTCTTAGTCCCATGTCAGTGTTCATTACAGAAGTGACATTCAGTTCGGCGACAGATACAGAAAACCAGCAGGACAACAAAGAGAGATAAAGATATCAACTTGTGCCTCTTTCCCTGAGTAAAATACAGAATTTTTTCCATCCATATATCCCCTCCCAGTATAGAAATTCCAAATCAAATTGAAATTTATAGGTCACTGAGTTCTGGGTGTGCAGTTTATAGCTCCTCTTCTCTGTGGTGAACTGATTGAAGACTGGTGTGAGGAGGTATTGGGATAACAGCATTCTACATGCTTTAGCTTGTTTGGTATAATTCATTAGCTTTAGTTCTTTCTGCTGTCACTTTAATGCAGAAAACCCAACATACTGACATTCCTAATCTTGTTTTTAAATGCTAAAAATGTGAAAGTGTAAATATGCTCTGACTGAATCTGTTTTGAATAAACTGTAAATCCATTATTTTACAGAAAAGTGAAGGTCATTTAACTACTCAGAGCAAAGGCACAACCAAGTAAAGGAAACAAAAAAACCTGCACCTTTTCCATCATTAAACTGAACAAGGAAGCTCTGTACAGAAGACAGAAGAGCTGAGACATATTTTACCACCCCAAAACGCTGACAAGATTATAATGCGATTGCCACAGCTTCATCCCCACCAAATTGCTTGAGACGGTCATTTTTGCTTAAACCCAAAGATCAAAATAGCCTATCTTTACAATGCTGTTAAAATATCAGACCAAATAATCCTCCAGTGGTTTGATCATGTTTCAGAGGCTAAAGCTTCTGATGACATCATATACCTGGCCATTTATTCTGGTATTGCACTGCACTGATATGTGAAGATATTTGCTGGCACTGTTATGATCAGTTACAACAGACCAACTGAAATTTCTTCTGCCACCTGTCATTTATCCACCAAAAATCTGCAAAAACGGTTATGAAGCAACATGAACACTGCGAGCAACAGAGTCTACTTAACCTCTCACAATATTATGAAGCCACTGGAAGAGGCTACTTTGAGTCAAAGCTTAAAAAAAAAAGATATGTGAAAATAGATCTTATTTTGAGTTTAGGTTTGGTCTGACCTCACGTGCCTCATTAAATCAACATGAATTTAGGGAGGAAAATAAATGCCTTCAGCTCCACTATTACTACCAAATTATTAGAGACTGGAGATAATCTGTTTAGTACACAACTAATTTTATGTATCAAACAGACCCATATTATGCCAGCGGTGCAATTTCCAGCTAAGAGTCCCTTATGCCTCGATCAGACATGGCATTGAGACGATAGCATCATGAAACAAAGGATTAATGTTTTTTAATGAAGTATTAAATCAATGTATTTTGCCCATTAGTCATTATAGTGTCATTAACTTAATGAACTTTTCCTGATCAATGTGCTGACTGTCCTTATACAGTAGGCCTTCTTTTTTACTGCTTCTGAAAAAGGCAAACACGCCTTTAACAGTATGTACGATGCCGTGTCCTAAGCCTCACTGAAGGAACACTTGCCACCTTCAAGTAAAAAAAAAAACAAGTAGAAAAAAACACATTTAATAGGTTAGCTTTGTTATGGAGCCACATGAGTAAATGCTGGTTCACAACTGGATCCATGCAGGACTCTCCCATTTAATTTTTACTAACAGAAAGGATTAGGACTGTCTGTTCAGTTGCATGCAGTGTGTTGAGGTGTGATCAGTGTTTTTACACAAGTTTTATATAGAGTCATTCTAATGTCAGGTGTGAACGACCATACTCTTACATGTTGGTAATTAGATCACCAATCACACGTCAATTTCATCTTGACCCAGTCAGGACCGAAGGAAATGAAACAACTTCAACTATAAGAAACCTTTAAGTTTGTAGATTTTTAATAATCAAATCCCTTATACATTTTCAAATGTTTCTCTTAGTGTTATTAGAATGATGCAGAATTCATCATCTGCCTAATTCAATAATATTGTTCAATTAAATCTAAAAAGTCATGGTAAGTATCTATGTAGTTTGTTGAATGCATAGCTAAAGAAGAAAACAGCTAAATGACTGGACTCTCTCCCTCACTGAACACCAGAAAACATCTGTAGTACCCCCATATATTGTGACATCAGGGTCCACCTTCACCAGCGGTTCATATTAGGCAAAGCAAGGCAAAGTGAACAAATTTACAGAGCACATTTCACGTACAGGACAATTCAAGGTGCTTTACATTGCAGAAAAGTACATAAACAATAAACAGAAGAGTGAAAACATAAATAAATAAATAAATAGATAAACAGAAAAAAACAAAACAAAATATAAAAAAACTCAAGAAACAACATTATGGAAAAG